>JAHLSL010013621.1:840352-874640 GCA_025920805.1 Petroica traversi | reverse complement strand
TAATGCAGCTACTCTGTGGCTTCCCAGGAGGGGTTTGCAGAAATTGAACCAGAGAATGTCCTGAGTTGGAAGGGAACCCCAAAAATGGGCGAGTCCAGCTGCTGGCCCTGTGCAGGACCACAGCCTGTGCCTGAGAGAGTTGTGCAAAACCCTCTGGAGCTCTGTCAGGATCACAGAGGACTTCCCTGGGGTGCCATTTCCAGTGCCCAGCCACCCACTGGGTGAAGAGCCTTCTGATAGCTAGCCTAATCCTGCCCTGACACAGCTTCAGGCCTTCCCTTGGGTCCTGTCGCTGTCACCAGAGAGAAGAGATCAGTGCCTGCCTCTCCTCCCCTCATGAGGAAGCTGTGGACTGCTGTAAGGGTAGGAAGATGCCTGAAAATGACTGATCAAATTGTTCAGAATAACCATAAAAAGCTTTTAAGTGTTCTGTACATGTCTTCAACATAAAACCACTTGTAATATTAATTTGCTGTTTGCAGAGATGGCAGAAATACTATGGGGTAAAAACATTCTAGGATACTAAAATACCTGCAAAGCAAGAAGTTTAATAGTTGTGTTTTAATTGTGTGAGTTTACTTTCCACAGGTTCACCCATTGCAATTAAAGGCAGCATGGCTCTGGTCAGTTGCTGGTTTTTTTCTGACTTGCAGCCCTGTGTTTCCTCTGTGTTCTTCTAAAAAAATACTAATCGTGAGAAAACAATTTGAGATTGTTATGAAGTACCTGGAGTTGTGCCCTCTAGAGATGCCAAAACATGACAGCTTCAAAAGGCAAGGTGTTACCAAGATTATGTTTTTCTGGTGCTTGTCAGAGATTCTTTTCAGTCTGTGGCAAACACCAAAAAAGTCTCATAGGGATTTGAAGATTCCTATAAATCATTACAGTCTGAATGATCAACCAAAACCACGTTACTATGAGCTGCAATTCTCAGAGGGGTTGCTTTCTATACATATTCAGGTGTGTCCTCTCTGCATTGTAAATGCTAATTTTTTGAGTGTTTGCTTTACTGAAGTTTTCATTTGCTGACCTGAAAGTTGTTTTTGAGGGAAGGACTTTCCATTGGTTTTGCCTCACCAGCTCTGGAAGATTTTTATGTGAGAATACAGCCATTTCTGTTTCTGTCTTTTTTGATAGTTGGAGAATATCCATTGATGTATTCTTGACAGTGCTTTCAAGTAGCTTGGCTTTTAAAGTTATTCCAATTCCATTGGGTTTTTTTGATATTGGAACAATAAATAATGCTTGTGTCCGTCTATTTTCAGTATGCCAAATAATTATTTAGGATTGTGGTGCCTGCACCTTAGGGTAATTTGAAATATCTAGACCTCAGATTTAATGACATCACATCTGCTTTGGCTGCAAGATCAGGAATTTAAGTAAAGCATGTTAGATACTGATTCCATATCGAATTCTGTACTAAATGGAAGGAACATGGAACTTCAACCAAAACATTTTCAATTGTAACATGTTCATTTTAATTAACACCCCTGCTAGCAAATAAGCTAATTCTCTTGATATTGTTTTGGCAGGTTTTGAAGCTTTTCAAGTTGTTACACAGAACAAGGCAAGAAGTTTTTAAAAACGATACCAGAGCCCTTGAAGGTGAGACACTTGTGTGGTGTCTGCTTACCTATATTTCTTGGAACTTTCTTTTCAGAATACATATAAAGAGAATTCTTAATATAATCTTTCTTTAAGTTACTTCCTTCCATACTTCTCAAATAGTCATGGGGACAAGTTGTGTGTCCATAACCAGATATCCTTTGAAACAATAAAGTGGTCCTTAGATTCAAGCGCCCAGCCCATATTTTGGGAGGGAAACATCTCTTCTTTAAATGTTCCTGATCTTCCTGGGAGGTAGTTTTCTTCTGGTTTTTTGTCTTCTTTTCAGTCCAGCCAGACTGTAATAATTAATTCTCTATGTATGGTTTTTCCTCAAGGGATTAATCCTGCTTTTTTTAGTAAACTACCTTGTGTGTGCAATACAGAATGCTAAATAGGGGTTCTTATTTTATTTGTATACCAGTCAACTGAAAAAGTGATATCACCTGAATTACATGGAAATCTTACATTGAAATACTTCTATTAGATTGCCCCAGGAAGGTGCCATAAAGGACTTAAGAATCTTAACCTTGAGGCAGCGACAAATTCAAAATACAATTTTTGTTCACATTTCAGTTTTTGTTTGCTTTTATTTAGCTGCAAGAAAAAAGATAAATGAAGAATTCAGAAATAACCGAGATGAGACATCTGAAGAGAAGATAAATGAGGTATTTTCTTGCTTTCTGTTGTTTGGGGTCTTTTTCCATTTTACATAAGAATATGTAGAAATTAGGTTTTTTTACTTAAAGGATCTCTAAACCAATGTAAACACATTGAGACATCATGAAAGCCATGTTGTTTTAGAAAGGCTTCTACATGGGTCTTTGTTTATAAATATATATGTACCTCCAGTGGTATTAATACTATGTTTTAGAATTTTTTACGTACAAAAAGACATAAGTAAAACGTGTGTTCTGATAGTTCAATGCGATTATTTTGAAGTTTATATTAAAATTATAGGAGCAAATGTTTTAAGTTGATATTTTTGTGTAAATATTTTATGCTATGCTCATAGTAACTGTCTGCACTGTGGTCACTTAAATTTACCTGATCATTGTTGTGTAGACAAACACAGAAACAAACAGAGAAATTAAACAGACTGCTCAGTTGCTGACAGATCATAAATGAGTTAGCATCTTTGTGGAAGGCAAAAACCAGCAAAATGATTGTGATTGAGTGTAGTATGGTATAGTTATAGTATATATTAATTGTACTGCAGGGATTTTTTTGCTTCTCTCCTCATCATGCATTAAAGGTAGAGTATTTTGTTAACTCACTGAGTTAGTTACCTTTTCTCAGTTGTTGCTGTTACACTTTTTGATGAGTCATTTTTTCTGACTCTTACGGAGACCAGTAATGGAACTTCTGTATTTTAGATAATTCTAATTATTAACATCCATACTGAATGAATAACTTAGTCTGTGTCATTCAGCCTTTTATCATGCTGTAGTTACATTGTCACGGAGCACTGGTTGGAGCAAAGTGCCTGCATCTGTCCCTTGCAGAAATAAATGTAGACCTTTTCTTCATAACAGCCACTGAACAGTAACATAAATAGTTCTGGCCGTTTAGTTAGGGCTTCCTGAATTTCAGCTTGTTATCAGCCTCCTGTAGTAGTCCTCAGTGTTTGTATTACCACTGTCTAATCAGCTAAATTATGTGGTTCAGTGTTGATTTTTTTAATAGATGTACAGAAAAAATATTTGCTGTAATTTTGAAATCTGTATTTGTTTTGTAGGCAACCTACAAATTATACATATGTAACTTTTTAACATGAGTTCATTGATACTTGATTAACTGTGTCAGTGAAAGAAATTCTAGACTTCCATCCCTAGGTGGAACTACACACTCCTAGAACATCACAAGCTGTCATACTTATTATATGTACACATTGAATAGACTTGGATGCAGAGGAGCTGAATCAAATTTTATACAGGACTTGAGAAAGTTTGGGCATTTGATTGCATAAACATGTTGCTGTTAGTGTTCTGCTTTGGACAGCAGCTAAAAATTGGAATATTGACCAGCCAGAATAGCAAGCTACAATAGTATACTCTAATATGACAACAAATACTTGTGTCTGTTTGTACTTGTGCCTATCAAGCTTACAGTGACATAAGGAGATCAAGGTATCTCTACAGTAAGAGAATGACAAATGTGAGAGCTCAGTCTAATGCACCAGTTTTAGTTCAGATAAGGAGTGCATTTATGAAGTTACCATGGTTATTTCCACTTCCTGTGATGTGGAAATCCTGTTTTGTAAAGTGTCAGAGCAACTAGCTTAATTCCCTTAAGATCAGTCTGAAGAGGAAGCTGTGCTTCAGGAGCATGCAGCCTTGCTATTAAATGGCTTTCAGCAGTGAAAAGCATGAGAAGAGCAGTGTAGATGTCAAGTATTGAGCTCTAGCCTTTGCAAAGATCCACTTCCTAGTGTGAGCATATCTTCTGAAATGTCTCACTTGAGCAGTTTAATTTATTTCAGACACAGATATCACGCAAATGGGTATTAGACGTCTCCCAATAGCTCAGCAAAGCTAGCAAGGGTGCTTCAGCTTATCCTCTTAGTGAGAGAAGAAATTCTAGGCCTTTTGCCAAATGCTAATGCCTCTGCAAATCTTCGGGTAGTGCCTTGTTTCTGCACAGTTTTTCTGTGAAATCTCAGTATTCTTAATTCTTGTCATGTTTTGCCCTTGTTTTTGTCTCCATTGAAAGAATGAAATTGCCATTTCACTATGGGAAGTCAAATGTTATTGAGGCATTTGTGAGTGTCTTTGATCATTGGAAATGAGTTAATTGGTTTTGTAGTTTATTCATTTGCAGCTTTAATTCGGTACATAGATGTGTGTACTGGTGTATCTTACTGAGCCAGTTTCACTATGTTCTCCATATCAAGGTGTCACTTACATTCCAATCTGTTAGTTATTCCAGGATCTGCAGGGCAAAAGCATAAATGACTGAGTAATACAACTGAATGACTTTATTATTTGAATAGTTGTCTAGCATGGAAATATCTTCAGAAATAGTCACATATAATTTAAATTACTCCATTGTTTCTCTCCTGTTGTTCCTTTTACTAGCTTCTGAAAATAGGCTCAGATGTTGAAGTTATCCTCAGAACTTCTGTTATTCAGGCGGTTCACACAGATTCTGACAAAATAGGTGAGTAAGCCTGTGTGCTAAAAAGATTCTTAAATATGTTTTAGTTTAGTAAATATAGAATGTGGAAATAAGGAAAGAATAGTGAGGCAAATAGCCTGTCCGTTATTTTCTGCCAAAATTCTTAATGTAAAGTATTCATTAATGTCACTACCTAGGACAGGTGGAGGTTTCAAAGGTACAAAGTTTCTGCACAAATGTTTTGAAGTATGGAGTCTGGTAGAAAAGAGGCAGTGATTACTTTTAATGCCCTTAACTAGCTGTAAGTATTAGGAAGGATAGCAATTAGATAGCCTAGTTAGTCAGTGTGTGTCTGAAGGCAGTAGCCACCGTATCTATCTGTATAGATACCTATCTGTCTACCAAATAGGGAGGAGATGCCAGAGGAGAATTAGAAAGTGCAGTGTGTACACTGACCATAGAATAGCTTTATCTTTGAGGATTGAATGTTCATTTCCAAGACTTTTTTCCAACAATCTCAGTTTCAGGTAATGGTGTGTAAGATTTGTGACACAGTGATTGCCTTGATGCAAATTCTATCAAATTCTGAAATCTTGATTTCTGGTTTGGAAGTTCTTTTCTCTTACAGTCAGGAAGAGAAGTTGTGGGTAGACTCAGCATACAATTGTGTGGTAGAGAATACAGGAAATCTTCAGCTGTGTACAGTGTTTCCTTGTACTTCAGTTTAGCGTTGCTTGTAAAGTTTTGGATCAGTTTTCAGTTGGTAAAACATTTACCTTTAAAACAGCAATTATGATCGAGGTCAAAGGTGAGTCTGGACCAGGGTCAAGTCTTCCACGCTGATTTCAGGCAGATAACAGTTGAAGACTAGGACAGACAAAGTGAATTTGCACCTCTTTCAGCTCTCACACCTGGCAGCACTTCTTGAGTCAGGGATGTTTTCTGGTTTAATTATCTTCAATGAGCTTCTCTTCAATTACTTTTTATTTTCACCAAGCTGTTCATGAATTTTCAAGTCCTTTATTTCCTCCTTTTGTTCACTTCCCCCCATGAAACAGCATCTCTCA
Source organism: Petroica traversi (assembly GCA_025920805.1). Lineage (NCBI taxonomy): Eukaryota > Metazoa > Chordata > Aves > Passeriformes > Petroicidae > Petroica > Petroica traversi. Next base: position 868,851 of record JAHLSL010013621.1, on the reverse strand, counting down.
GAAACAACAGGTGAATGCCTGTAATTATTGTATTGCTATTCACTGCACGCTGTGGGCAAGGAGGCATTTATACACACAGCAATGGCACAATAATGTTTTATCTTTCATTTTCCACTGAATTCCTGCTAATAGTCACTGCTAATTCTAAATTTAATTTTTGGCTGCCAAACATACATATTATGTATTTATTTTTACAAAATTATACCCATTAAACTCATCAGAGTGGTCATAATAAGTTTTGAACTTATCACTTACTTTGTGAAGTTAGTATTTTTCTTGACCTGTGTGCATTGCATGTCTCTAGGTGTAATTTAGTCTGTCATTTTACGGGTTATTCAGTCAAGTCTTAAGCTAGTCTTGCTATTTTTCACAGTAAGCCGTTTTCTTAATGAAATTGTTCAAGGTGGTAGAATTAAAAACCTTTTCTTCACAGGTTATTTCCAAATACGTTGAACCGTGATATGTCAACAAAAATATCTGTAGAACTCCACATTTGATATCACTGCTGTGGATGGCCTGGTCATTTATTGTTCATGTCTTACATTTTAACCAGTGCTTACATTTTAATCTGTGCAAGGCTTAGTCATAGGAAGGCTGTTGTTTTGTAAAAGCATTGACTGAGGGACTTTTGGGAATCCAAACTCATTATGGTAACCTCCAAAGAGCCATTCAGAGACCTCCAGCAGGGGCTGTAATGCAGAACTTCCCTTGCAAAAGCCACATGGATTCGTGTTTAAATTCTAACTATGTGAGTGTGTAGGGATGGAGTTAGGACAGTCAGGTGTATCAGCAACAGAAGAAGGAGGAGAGAAAATGTGGGCCTGCAGCTGAATAAGACAGGGGACCTGGTAACGAAGGACACAGAAGAGTCAGTTCTGTGACAATATAGTGGCAGTAGGTGCTTTCACTGGGTGCTTTCTTTTCCTGTTGGCATTTAAAATCGGCGTGACAAGATAAATATTACAGATCAGATTCCAAGACTTGGGGGAGAGAGCTAAATCAAATCCAGTATTCATTTTTGAAACTGTTGAAGTAAGCATAATATGCCTCAGGCTTGAAAAAATGCCATACACCCCTTCTAAAGGTTACTGCTAAACTTTATAATTTTTTATGGCTTCTTAATACAAAAATTAATATCAAAATACTTATAAAAGGAGATGGGAAAACGTTGTTGTGGCCTGTTGAAAGTATAATTTTAGTATGATTTTGTCTTAGATAGATATCATGATGTTGCTTGTACAGTGACCAGAAGTTCAGGTCCTCATTTTAGTAACTGGATATTTTGTTTGTAAATGTAAAACAACTTCAGAATTTGAGACAGTATTTTCCATAAGACTGTAGTCTTACTGGTTTTTTTTTTTCTATTTCAGTACTCATACCCAGGAAAGATCTGCTACAGGACAACACTCCTTACATAGATAAACCAACGAAAAAGCAAGAATCCTGAGGAAATATTGCTACCAGGATAAAGAGATTAAAATCAACTCACTGTCTTTGTTGAGTGCTGTGATTTCATCATGCACTTGTTCTGTGGAAGGTACTAATGCTTTCACAGAACTTCAAAGTACACTGCTGAATTGTGTTACTTCAGCCAAGAATGTTTCTGATTATGACAACCATCAGACAGAGATTGTTTCCCAGCAATCCAGAGGTTTTTAAAGCTATATAGAAATAAAATGGGGTACTGACAATATTTATTTATAAGTTTATTGTCAATCATAAGCTTCTTTGAAGTAACGGAAAAACATCTTGTGGCATTTAACATTAAGTTTATGCTTTGCACCAAAAGCATGATTTCTCAAGTTGTCATTAATTGTGCACAGCATACTGTGATGCTTGACAGAGTTCTTAAAGGTTTATCAGAATAAATTATTTGTGTTTTACAGATGGGAGAGCATGTCTAGTGTTTTTCTTCTCCCACACACTCTGGAATGAATGGGAATGTTAGGGTTTGAGTTTTCAGATGACAGCACAAGAGAACCCAGCCACAGCATAACCTAAGGATGTTGGTTTAGATCATACGGTTTATGAATTTATGGTTTGTGTTATGACTTGTAATCATTGAGTGACTGAGGCATTTTCCAAAGAAAAGGGCCTTGCTGTGAAATTGCAAGTGAACTTGCTTAGAGTGAATATATTAAAAGTTTGATTAGTAAGCCATAATCATTTGCATTTTTTTTGAAGGATACTTCCTTGCTTCTTTTGGAATTCATCTCAGTGATCTGCTCACTTCCATTTTAATTGGAAGGAGGTACAACTGCAGAGATACATAGAATCTTTTCTTCATGAAGTTGATAACAGGCACCACCCTAGGACCTTAAGTACCTCATACAGGAGTGAGGTAGTCTGGTACTATGTATAACCTCATGAGTCCCAGTGCACCTGTTTATTTTCATTCTCCAGCATGTCAGAATTGCCTATCTGTGTGTGCTGATTTGGCTTGACTGGCTGAGTAAACCAGAAAACTACTGCCTTCATCCAGTCTGTTTTTCTCACAAAGCATGTCAGTGTGACAAGTAGTGCTTTCTTTAAAACTGCAGCCTCTGGCTACCATTGGCAGGGTGGCCAGCAGCAAATTCGGCAGTCAGTAGCCCTCTTTAAATTGCACGGATATTCCCTGCACTGTAGTAGAAAGGAAGCAAGCACTTGATGGAAGATAGAATGAAATTACTGCAGTTCTTACAATTTTTTTGTCGTCTAGTGACTCCACTACAAAGCAAATATCTCAGTCTGAACGGGATATAGACCCCTGGTACTGTTTACTTCCCTAAGGACAAGCTATATTCTATCTGCAGCCTGCCTGCATTGACTTTTTTTCCTCTAAGGGGCATAAGAGAGTCATATGCCACAGAGAGAAAATACAAGGTAGTTGCAACTGTAAAGAGAAAGCAGAACATTGCCTCAGGTGAAATGACTAATGTTTAAGCAGAAGTAATTAAACAGAGGTCTGGCAAGACTAGCAAATTATATAAGCATTAAGGTGTACATCCCATGGCATGATGGAGTTGGGGGGAATTCACCTCTCATAGCAACTGCTTTATATAAAATTTCGAGATTTTATCCTTCAGATTGATTTTATAGAATTGAGGCCTGCTAAATTTTCACTCTTTCACTACTGGTGTAAAATAGAATTGCCCATTACCATGAAAAATACGTAGTAAAAGACTTTGATGTCAGTGGTAGATGGTGGTCTTCTGTATGCTGTTTGAGGAAGCCACAAGTGGAGAAATTTTTCATGGGACTACTGCTTTGGTATTTGGTACTGCTGCTGTGTGCTTCAGGGTTTTAATTTTAGTAAGGATACATCAGTAGAAATACTGTAGGGAAGAGTCACCTTACAGGATCAGGCTTGCAATTCAGTGGGCATTTGTGTCCTTCATCTTACGTATATCTTGAATACTCATAATGAAAATAAAGAATAAGTCACTTGAATAACGTAGACAACTGGTAAAAATAAAGCACATGGTACAAGTAGTTGGTACAGTTTATTGGTCTTCAGAATGATTGTTCTTAACACTCCTGTGCAATAGCTTTATAGTGTGTGTATTAGCATTCCACGTTCCTGCTGTCCTTGTGCATTCCTGGGCAGCAAAGACAAACCAAATTCTGCACTGTTGAGATTAAGAAAATCAAGATGATGCAAAATAGGGTACTGACATAAGAGGCTGAGAGGCCTGTTCCTTGCTCTTATTCAATGTGATCTTAAAAAGGAATCCAGGGAATATCTAGACAGGATAAATGGGAATCCAAATATTTACTGGCCCTGAAAGAATCTCAGACTTGGTTACTGTCTGGGCCCAGCAGGTGTTTGCTTTCTTCAAATTTAACTTTTCAGTCTTGAAAGAATCTCACAAACCTGCTTAATGAGCGGCTGGTAATTAAAGGCTTCTTCATGCTAGTTGGTCATAGCAACTATTTCCCTTCCCCTTATTTTGTGCCTCCCTGTTGGTTCGCATTCCAGAAACCAGCCATCAGCCCAGTTTCCATTTTTCTGTTTAATTTCACTCTGGGTATGAATCTGTTCTTGGTACTGTTGGGTTTATGCTCATATAGATCTTAATTTTTTTTATTAATACAAATAATAATAAAAAGGAACTATTGTTGCAATCTCTCTTGACAAAGTTTGAAGTCTTAGCTGAAACTTTTCAAGTCATTACAGGGGTTTTCACTTAATGGCTTAGGAGGGGAAAAGGGTGATTGTTTACAACAGGAAACGTAGGTGAATAGTCTCACAATAACACAATTCAATCACATTAACTTTTTTTAGGTTCATTGAAGCAGCAGAATTTGAAAGTGAATGAATGTACCTTTCCTTCCAGAGTGTGTATCATCAATCGTGAAAGATATGCCTTAAAGGTAATAGTTCTCTAAACTGTAGTTTAACCATGTCTGTACCAAAAAGATCCATAGAGCTCTTCTGCAGGCAGACAGGAGGTGCTCTTGGAAAAGCTTCAGTGCCTGTTCAGATCTGCTACAGTTCAGCTGCCACAGCCAAGAGGTCAGTGTGACCTGACCAGCAGATGTTGCTGTGTGGGCTGTGTCTGTGACCTCTGCAGAGACACCAGCAGTACTGCTTAGCAGGATCTGGTGTTTTACAGGCAGTGTTTTTTCAGGCATGCTCAAGGTAGTCACATGTGTACAGAGCTTGGCAGAACAGAATTCACCTCAATGTAGCAATGCAGAAAAATTCTAAGCACTTCAGCTTCTGGCCTTGTCTACCAGAGATGCATCTGTTAGAGCCTTCTGCCTTGGTATTCTCTTTCAGGAAGTGTTGACTTCATATAAACTAGCTATATTTAGAGCATTAAATATATTCAAAGAGTATTTCTACTTTAAATACCAAGTTTTGGTCTCGTACCAACCGCCTTTCCCTCTCCTCTATTTAACAGTTTTAAAATAAAAGGTTTCTTTAGTTGTTTTTTCAGGATAGGGATCAAGCATAGTGTTAGTATGTTTTCTATAGCCTGATATTCCTAAAACACAGGTGATAGATTTAATCTAAGAATTGATTTTGTTTGTGTGGGTAGGATTTGTGTTGAACTCTTTAACAGTTTCAGGTGAAACAAGGGGGGTTTTCTAATTTAGCAGGGGAAAATTAATCCCCTTCTCTGTTATTGTGCACTTTGGTAAAGGAAGCATTTAGTTACTAATTTTACAGGGAGTGCTTGTAAACCACAAAGTGATTTTACAAAGACTTGATCTGGAAGTAGCATTAAAAGTTTAATATGGAAAAGTGGCTTTTACCTTCTCTAAGGAGCTGAGTTCTCAGTTTGTCAGGTAATATGAGATTAGCAAACCTGTGACAACTTAAGTGACATAAGCATTTACTCTTTTGTTTTAGAGGTTCTGCCAGCTGAAGGAGCTGAAGTAGTCTGAATGCTGCATTAAATTATCAGCCCTGTTTGTATCACACTGGGCTTGTAAATACAGCTTCAAGAACTGGCAGTTCTTTTAACTTCCTTTACAAAAGGAAAAGAAATATTGACAATTGAAAACTAAAAATAAAGGCTGACCAGCTTACAGGAAGAGCTGAGACCTAATACTTCCAGCCTTAGATAACTCTTTCCAAACTACTTGCAAAATTCGTTCCTGAAGCCTGAAGTTGGGTAGGCTGTCAAATCTTTGATCTTTAGTTTTATGGGAAAATAATTACTTAAAGCACAAATAGGAACATGAATTGAGTACTAAAGTTGGTATTTGGTGTTAAGGCTATTCAGGTGCTGGAGCGTGCCCAGTGAAGGTCAACAAGGCTTGTGAATGGTCTAGAAAACATGAGGAGTTGCTGAGATAGTTGGATTTGTTTAGTCACCAGGAGACCCAGGGGAGACCTCATTGCTCTCTACAACTCTCTGAGAGGAAGCTGCAGTGAGGTGGGGGTGGTCACTTCTACTGTGCCTACAGTGAAAGGATCAGAGGAATTGGCCTTCACCTGAGACAGGGGAGCTTCAGATAAGATATTAGAATTTATTTTTTTTTCACTGTTAGTGCATGTCAGGCACTGGAATAGGTTGTCCTGGGAGCTGGTGGAGTCACCATGTCTGGAGGTGTTTAAGAGGCACCTGGATCTGGTGCTGGGTAATGTGGGTTAGTGGTTTAGGGGTTACAGTGGTAGTGCTCGGTTGACGGTTGAACTTGGCAATCTTAGAGGTCTCTTCCAACCTTGATGATTCTGTGATTTTACAATTATAAAGTTTTGATGTTTTGATAGTAGAAATCCAGTCATCTTTGAGGGTAAAGTATATGTAGCTGTGGTGTAGATATCCAAATACCTAACTCTGTAGAAAGAAAGACTTCACTAGTGAAGTTTGTATGATAGGTTTATTCAGTTTTTTAGACTTCTGGTTTCCTATGACTTTTTTTTTTTTCTGCCAGCAAGAACAAGTCTGCAGAGAGGAAAAGAGAGGAAGGTTGTGTTTTTATACTTTGAAAAATAGCAGTAAGTTTAAATAATTTGCTCTTTTCATAAACAAATATTTCAACTTAGTTAGAATGTCAGTAATCTGGTTTGCCTCAGATGGAGGAGTAAAAGCACCTACTTTTCAGATTATGCTTTCCTTTTTCTTGCGGTACGTCCTTCAGCTTTTCATCTCATCTACACAAAAGGCTGTGGCTCAGATCCAGGATTAGACAGGATTAAATAAACAGCTGGTGAAACCGTAGCTTCTTGAACCTGGGGGAGAGGATGGCATGCTTTATGTTAGGCTATAAAAGTGGGAAGAGTTCTGCTGTTACACTTGCTGCTGAAGTAGTGGCAGCCTCTCTGAGGCTGTGGGTGAAGGTTGGCTCAGCTGCCCTGAACCATCCTTTCCAGCTGAAAGACATCCCCGTAACTGAGCATGGGAATTTTGACACTCTGGTCACTGTGCACCAGAACTGTGGTAGTCAAAACAAGCAGGCAGTGACCTGTACAATACTCTACACTTTTCCCAGTCAGTTTGTAAAGGAAAAAAAAAAAAGTCATTTCAATTCTTCCAAGTGTGTATTTATGAAGTGGTCTGTTGCTGTCCGCCTGCACATGAGCCAGCGTTGATGTTGCTGTGTGGATCTTTTATCCAACCATTCATTCATTTTCTGCCTGGGAGGGCTGCTATCTTTTGCTTCAGATTTTCTCCCGATGCCTAGAGGTGCAGTCTGACATCAGTTTTTTGGAAGGTTTTTGGAGACTCAGCTCAAATGATGAAAAAAACCAAAAGTGTTTTAAGGACAAGGGAGGGACAAACTTGCATTTTTCACACATAGCTGTATCTATCAGTGTTACAATGGGAAGAGTGTGACTTTCAGGCTGTAATGCCCTTGGATATGATTTCAAAAGCTACATAATATATGTAGTAATCTTTGTAGCAGTTTATCTTGTTATTCTGTACATATTACACTGTATCGGCAGAAGAGATCTCCTATATAGAGAGGGGTCGAAGAAGGAATTCTTATCTAGCTGAAAATAGCCTGTGAAGGAATTTCTCTTTAATATTAAGAATGCGCCAGATTTTAATTATTTTGTCTCTTTTACTTAATTATGCATGTGGTTTCCTCAGTAATTTTCCTCCAAACTGGCTTAGTGGAAATACAAGCAGACAAGTGGTCTCACTGGACCCTGCAGTATTGTCCAATAGCAGCTGAGGTAAGTCTGTCAAACCAATAAGTGAAGTCCAAAATGCATGCGCATAGGAATGAGAGCAAGTATTAAAATTCATAGAAGAAAGACTAAGTGGAATAAAGGAATATTAAGGACTGATTCTGCACGAGCGAAACAAAAATTTCCATGAACTGAATGGTTCCTTAAATTATTTTCTTCCATAGATAAATGTCTGATTTTCATTGTTTAATCATAGTCCTCAATGCAGCCTGGAGGTGAAAAGAAGACTGATTATGTTTGGACTAAAGAGAAACAGAGGACTGAATATAGAATCTGTAAAGGCAAAGAGTATATTAAATTTGTGCTTTGTCTGGCTTCACTGCAGTCATAATTAGAACTGCAGCATGTTCAGAAAGTAATTTCTTTGAGCAGAAAGGTTTAGGGTCAATTACCTATTTTGCAATTGTTTTTCTGTGTAATTTTGCCTGCTTCTGCTTTATTTTAGGTGCTTTCAGTGGGACTTATATAAACAATTTCTCAGTTGCAATGGATTAAGGAGATTTCTGGTTCTGTATTTTATTCCTTATGGAGAATGAAGGAAGAAAATTTCCCCTGTAAGAGGACTATAAACCTCTGAAATGTTAAAATGAGAAAGCTCATATCAAAAGTTTAACCATATTACTTTCTGGTAATATTGTAAATGTGCCCACATTTTATAGGAAGCTCTCAGCTTCTCACAATTTCATCAAAATACGTAATAAAATCATCATAAGCATGTTAGGTATGAGAAAATGAAACATGTCAGCTTATGTCAGGCTGACAATACAAATTTCTTTTTCGCTAGGAGAAAAGGGCTATAGAAACTATAAGGTTCCTTCTGCAATGCCTTTGTGTGTGCTCAGAGAAGAAGCTGAGTAGAAAGGCTTCAGGTGGGCAGAATTGTGACAGATACGCTTCTCTTTATGCTTTGCTTTGCTTTAGCTGCTGTGTGAAAGGCAAAACTAAGGGAATTTGTGGCTCCAGTGACAAAACACTCGACACATATTTGTAAAGGGTGCATTACCTGCCTTTGTCAGATGGCAAACATGTTATGATGCACCAGCTACATCAAATGATGAATCATACTTTAAAGCATGCTGTTTGATGTATTTCCCATTGCCCTAAGACAGATTTGTTTGAAATTCTGTTTTAAGATGCATGCTGCGATTTCTGTCACTATTTTCTAAACCACATTGCAATGAATATTTGAAACTCCAAACACTTCAAATGGAGAAGAAAAATGCAAATGTCGGCACATGGGAGTTTTTTTCCATTTCAGGGCAAAACACCCCAGATATGCAGGAGAAAAGGAGTGCAAAAAGACCCCCAAAACTTGGGAAAAGAGTACACAACACTGTTTCTGCAATCAAGATATCCAGTAAAGCTTGCTGCAGATTTCATACTTTTGTTCTTGTACAACTCTATTTATTTAAAACTCACTTTTCTAAGGTGAAGTAATTTATGAAATACACAGAAACTCAAACCACAATCTGGTCTCGTCAGGGATTTCTCTTAAGTGCTATTTCCTCTACTCCGTGTCAAAGAAAGACAAAATTTTAAACAAACAAAAAATGCAATACCATTAGAACTGGATGGCTTGTAATATCTGGAACAGATTTGAAACTAAAATCCCATTGAATCATAAAAATCCCCACCTTTTGGAAGTAATGCAGCTCTGTAAATTTTAGCAAAGGAAAAAAAAATAAGATTTTTTGTGTTTATTTTTATTTATGTATTTATTTTTCTTTTATTTAGAGGACTGTTTCATATGTGGAAATTGCTAAGGACTACTAAATAGAGTTGCAAAAGCAACCTTAGAAGTTATTTAACAGGTAAAGAAATCTGAATTTAGGAATAAATCTCCAAGGCAGTATCCATATACATAAGGAAATGAAGAAGAATGAGCTGTAGTGCTGGCTGGTGTAAAATAGCACACTTGTGTGATATGATATATGCAGATATATGCCCTCTGGTGTAAAATAGCTCACTTGTGTGATATGATATATGCAGATATATGCCCTCTGAAGGTAAGGTAAGGTTGGGACAATTTAACAGCTATAACCAGGGCTAAGAGGAACTGAGGAAAATACAGATGGATTATCAAGAAGAGCACGAATTGTAGTTTTCACTAAGGTCAATTAGACTGCAATCAATGACTTCTCATAGTGAAGTATTACCTCCTAGAAAGTAGACACCCTCTTTGTTAGGATGTTTGAAGTTTGAAGTGACACCCACAGTATCACAGCATATTCAATAGAAACATTAGAATGAGTGGGAATGAGGATTCAGCTGGAGGCTTGGGAAATAATGTGTTATACCAGCTATATTACATATTTGTTAAAGTAATTTAGAAGCAATGTGCTCATCCATAATGAAGGCAGCAGAAGCTGAAAGGGAAGGAGGTTCTCCACCACTGCTTACAAGAAAATGAGGAGACAAGGAGAGAGATAGAACACAAAACAATGCTGCACTTGGTGGAAGTGTGTGTATATATATATATATATATATATATATACACTTATACCCCTCCATAGTTCATGATCTCTACAGTAAGAAGTGTTCCTGACAGGTGACACAAGATAAAAACCCAGTGAGATACTGGTCTTCTTTTTTTGTCCTAATAGTTTTTGTATGGGCATTGCACGTTGGACCTCTACCTGTGTGTGGTGGGTTGACACTGGTTATATGCCAGGTACCCACTAAAGCTGCTCTATCCATCCTATTCTCAGCTGGACAGGGGAGAGAAAATATAACAGAAGGCTTATAGGATAAGGGCAGGGAGGGACCACTCACCTGTTACTGTCTTGGGCAAAACAGGATCCATGTGTGGAAAGTAGTAGAATTTATTATAAATAAATCAGACTAAGATAATGAGAAAATAAAACCAAATCTTAAAATTCCTTCCCTTCACCCTTCCCTTCCTTCCAGATTTAATTTGTCTCTCAGTTTTCTCTGCTTCTTCCCCCTGGTACAGAGTGGTGCAGAATGGGTTCTGTTCATGCTTTACTCCTCACACACTTCCCTTGCTCCTCCTGTGTGGGGTCCTTCCTATGGGACACAGTCCTCCGCAAATTTCTCCACCCTGAGTTCTTCTCACAGGCTTCACAAATTGCTCCAGCATGAATCCCTTGCACAGTGTGCCATCCTTCAGGAACAGGCTGCCCTGCTGGGGATCTCCTGCGGGGTCACAAGTCCTGCTGGCAAAGCTGCTCCAGTCTGGGCTCCTCTCCCCACAGGTCCTGCCAAGAGCCTGCTCCAGCACTGGTTTCACAAAGGGCCATGGTCTCCTTCAGGCACGTGCACCTTCTCCAGAGTGGGGTCTTCCATGGGCTGCAGTGGATCTCTGCTCTGCTGTGGGACCACACAGGCTGCAGGGGCACAGCTGCTTCACCACCATGGGCTGGAGGGAAAGGTCTGCTCCAGCACCTGGAGCACCTCCTGGCCCTCCTTCTGCACTGACCTTGGTGTCTGCAGGGCTGCTGCTGTCATGTGTACTCACTCCCCCATTCTCTGGTTGTGATTGCTGCTGCACTGTTTTTTTCTCTCTTCTTAAATACAATATTCTAGAGGTACTACCACCATTGCTGATGTGCTTGACCTTGGCCAGTGATGGGACCAACTTGGATCTTGTTTTCACAGAAGACCCCTAGCCACCAAACCTTTGCCATGCTAAACCAGTGCACCACACGCTTCAAGAACTCCATGCAGAGCCAGTTTCATGGATGTTGTAAAGTTATTGGCTGTTAATGCTGTATCAGCATGGGTTATTTAATCCTCACCCAGCAGATGGATTCTCAGTGGACTGCTCCTGAAATAATAGCTATAAATTATTTACAGGTACTTTCACTAAGTTAAATGTGAGAAAACTCAATCCCACATGAATCAGAATGATTCTACTGTTCCCACGCCACATTTCAGGTTCACTCAAAAGCTATTCAGGAATGTGAGAAGGTTTCTTTTAAGTATGAAGTTCTAGTTCTGCTTGCCTATGTAATGCTGGCTCACAGCAAACTCTGACTCGAGTACAATAGTCAGAACAGACTTAGACTGTGTACAGAAAAGTCTTTTTTCTCTACCTTTTCTGACTGTTGGTCACTATCTGTCTTACCTTTCTTCCATTAAGATTTTTATAATTTTCTTGCTGAGAACCAAAATTCTCCTTTTTTGTCAGTATATAGGGACTGATGACAACCATGTACCAAATATCTCAGATGATCCTTTTTGAGTGGTTGATGGTTTCTGATATCCCTGCTGAATTATGAGAAGAGTTAACAGCAGCCTATACATGCCAGATAGCTGTAAATGCAACATGTAAATCACTGTGGATATCCTGAGTCCATTAAAACCAGAAAGGCCGGTGCTTCTTGTTGCCTTATCTTTACTCATCCATCTCACAACAAGGAAGAAGCAAGGTGCTGTATGGAAATACAGTTTTAAAGCCCCTTGTTGTGTGGCTCTCACCCACACCTTTACTGCTGCAGCAGTGTGAGATGAGTTTCAGTAGGGAGTATCTTACTTCCTTAAGGCACGACGTCATATGAAAGTTTCAGCTGTGGCATGGAATTTGAACTGGACAGCATTTGAATAAATACATTTTTCTGCTTATATGAACAACCTAATTAAATCCACTGCTTAAAAGTTTACAGAACTGGCATGCTTTATAAGGACAGTTTGCCAAGGAAATAAGGAATTTGGGACTAAATTTTTTCTGTCTTATGTACAGAAGCAAAATCATTGAATTCACCTTCTTGCATAAAGCAAGCAGAATTTGGCATAATCTTCAAAGTGTGCCAAACTCCTGTGCACTGCATACCTTTGGGTATGCACTAGCCTAAAAGCAATACAGAAATCAATAGAAGGAATGCATAATCATTCATTTTATTTCTGGAGCCATTTTAAATTTTTACCCTGGAAAATATCTGTATAGATCTTCAACACGGTGATTGATTTACTTTCAAAGAAAGTAGCTCTGTGCTTCATGTCTTGTGTGTTTTATCTCTACTTACAATGTGGCTGTTATCTTAGAAATATATCTAGTACAGTTAAATAGATACATATGTGTGTGTAGAGTATCAGTCCAAAAATATAGTCTTAGAACCCACTGCAGAGAGCACCAACAAAGCCTTTTTCAGACCTTCTAATCCATGCTTGCACATGGCATTTTGGTATGGAACAACAAAATTGTCAAAGAAACTCAACAAAGCTTCACAATACTGAATGCTTGCACAGCTGTACAGCTGTAGACATGCTACTTCAAAGCCAAATTAGACACTGTGTCAAGTGCTTTAATTTCCCTCATTTGTTATGCTCATCTTTATGATCTTACATATGGCATATTAATGCTTTAACAGATATCACCTGACTTAAAGGGTAGTTTGAACTGTGTTTCATTTTATGAACCATACATTTGAAACAACAAAGTATTCCAGTTTTCTCTCAATCTCTGTACCTGAACACCTTTAGGTAACCTTAGATGGACACAAACACATCAAACACAAACACCAATACACAGTTGCTTTATGGCTTTCATCTCTGCTCTTGGCTCCTTTATTATATGTAATAATGCGCCCTTGCAGGAAAGACAGGAAAGCTAGAGATGTGAACAGAGAATTGATCCTTGGCATTCCAGATAAAAGCCTGATTCCATTAGAAGTGGCTTCTCAGAGCTCCAAATGGCAGACAGTATTCTGGCCTATTTCCAGCTGACCCGAAGGAGCTCTATGAATGAAACCAACCAGGTGAGGGGCAGTCCCCAGGGCACTGCTCAGGGAAGTGCATGGCATGGGAGCAGACAGGGAGAGTTGTTCCCACACTCAGCCCACAGCTGCTGTTACTGGCACTGTGGGAGTGGGCTGTGCAGGACTTGTGAGTGCTGCACTTCTCAGGGTCCTAACCTCCTGCACAGTCACCTCCAGACTTTCAGTATCCCAACCAATGCTGCTGCCCTGATAGCTCCTCTCACAATGTAACAGGCAGGGCTGGATCCTCCCAGCAACGTCCAGCACCTTGGTCAGTAGCTGGTCCCTAGCTCTGTTAGGCAGCAGTGGTCAGCAGTGACCAGCCCCAGGGTCATTCCTGGTGTCTGAGCAGAGGGAGGAGGTGCTGAGGAAGGCATGGGAGGTGACTGGTGTTTTGTGGGAGATGGGCATCGCCCCAGCATGAAGAACTGGGTAAGACAACGTTGCAGAGGATTTCTGGAAAGATGAGGGTATTCCTCAACGGCTGCCTCCAGGCTCCGGAAATCCACAGGGGTTTTTTAATTCCCTTCAGCAGCATAAGAGCTTCCTGCCTGGAATTTCCATATCAGTTAAGCCAGGTGAGTGCAACAACCAGAGAAAGAGCTAGGAAAAGCCACTTATATTGACCACAGAAACTCTTCCATGGTTTTCCTCCTTTAGCTAAAGAATTTGATGTAATCCAACAATCTCTGGGCTTACAGAGCCCTCTCATTGAACAAGCAACAAGTACTGTCTGTAGCTGGATTGTTAGCAAGCCACAATCAGTTCAGGAAGGATAACAGGATTAATCCCTGTTATTTCATTAGGTGTAGACATGTGTTAGTTTTAGGTTGCAAATACTTTATAACTATGCAGATTACATTTGCATTTTGATACCAGTATAGAGGCTGAGGACTAGTTGCAGTTCTAGAATCCTGAAAATTTCTACTTGCTAGGAGCAGTACTCTAGGATAGAAACCATTTTAGGGAAGGGGACTTACATTTTTTCTTTCTTACTTCCTTGCTTGTTTGCTTTCTTACTTTTTCTTTTTTTTTTTTTTAGGATTTTTGTGCTGGAGGCAACTGCCAAAGAGTTGACTATGTGATATTCGAATATAAATACGAGTAAATAAAACTAAAGAAAGCCTGTGTCTCTATGTTCTTATACGTGTCACAGTTGCAAAACTAGTCAAATTGGGTACTTCCAAGGAGGATTTTTTAATCCAAGTCTCAGTTTGGTAGGCCAGATGTTGAGGGGAGACCCATAGTTATGAAATGAACAAAGAAAGTAACAAGAAACTGTGAGTAAGATCTCAAAAATTACAGTATGTTGAATTTCATTACTTGGTGATATTTAACTGCTTCTTGGTAGTCCCCAAAAAGATTATTTTGTGGTTCAGGCCAAACTTTGCAAAGCCAAAAGCTTCTCTATAAATTAACAACAATTACAATTATTTGTAATTTTAAACAGTAGTAAAAGCAAGTGCCAGGAGGACAAGGCCTTAAAATGCAAAGAAGAGATTATAAATTAATTTTTTTAAATGCAACAAAGGCAGAAAAGGAGCTGGCTACAACAAAAATTTGACATATCTACCCAGCTGAACACCACAAAGTTTTATTTTAGAACATATATGTGTACTCCATGAACAGAGATGCATAAATTAGGATAGAGTTATGAAATAGAAATGGAAACTGAAGAGAGAAGGCATCACCAGTCAAGGGAGGGGATTGTCCTGGTCTGCTCTGCACTGGTGCTGCTTCACCTTGAACATTATGTGCAGTTTTGTTCACCATAATATACGAAAGATATTAAGCTTTTAGAGAAGATCCCAAGGAGGACCACAAGGTGGTGAAGGGCCTAAAGGAGAAACTGTAGGAGGAGTGCTGAGATCACTTGATCTGTTCAGCCTGGAGGAGACTGAGGGGGAGGCCTCATTGTGGTTACAACTTCCTTATTGGAGAAGAGCAGGGGCAGGCACTGATCTCTTCTCTCTGGTACCCAGTGACAGGACCCAAGAGAATGCCCTGAAGTTGTGCCAGGGGAGATCAAGGTTGGATGGTAGGAAGAGGTTCTTCACCCAGAGGGTGGTTGGGCACTAGAAGAGGCACCCCAGGGAAGTGATCACAGCACCAAGCCTAAGAGTTCAGAAAGCATTTGAACAAAGCTCTTGGGCAGATGGTGATTCTTGGGAATGTCCTGTGCAAGACAAACAGTTGGACACAATGATCCTTGTGGGTCCCTTCCAACTCTACATATTCTGTGGTTCTGTGTGATTCTGTGATTTTCATGATGAAAAGAACCCAGAGATGGCCAGAAAGAGGCTGAGGGCACCTCCAGAGAGAGAAAACAATGATGTGAAGGTAGGGTAGAGGGTGAGAGCAGAGGCTGAATCCTAGAGGGGAGGTTTATAGACAAGTTGAACAATTCTAAGACCTGCTTTATAGATTAAATGACAGTGGGGAGCCAAAGAGAAAGAAGTTTTAGTAATCATGGTAGTAGGTTGTGGGAATCCATACTCACAGTTGGGTTAACAGAACAGCAGAAAGAGAGCAGGTCAAAATCTTTTGTAGAAAAAGCTTTTTGTATGTTACTTTTTGTTTCTTACTTCTTCATAGTCTGATCATAGCAATCGTTAGTGTTTAGGATAAAATCTCCCTGACCTAGCTAGGATAGAAATATTGCACTGGTTGTGACATAGCACTGTTTTGAATAGAAAACAGGAAATTAAGCTCTGATTGAGATCTGTTTCTTATCACTCTTGTCCTACTTTGAAGTTCGTATGTCCAAAGTATTTTCCCTGTAAGCACAATATTGTTTTCATAGTAGTAACTCCCATCCCTTCCTCCCTTCATGAAATTAGCTGTTGATTCCTTTACTTACACAGTCTGAAGAAAACATCTGGAGCCAAAGCGGGAGTGAGGTATCCACGTCAGGGTCTGGAGTGTCCATCTGTGTGGCAACATAAAGGCACCAGGGAGTGTAATGAAACCTGCCCACGCTGCCTGGTCCAGAGTGAAGAAGAGGTCAAATGCCACTGAGCTCCAGATGTCTGGCTGAGTGAGTGGATGAATGTTGGCTGTGTATCCGCAGTGCATTAATGGCCCATGCGTTAAAGGCAGCTGAGAGTAAAAAATAGATGCTCTCAGCAGAAAGGGCTAGAGCAGGTTATGGTTCCCAAAGGCAGAGAAAGCCAGCCAGAGGGCAACAGTCGGGTTGTGCTGTCTGCATGACACCACAGTTGCTTTTTAGAGTGACTGTGTCTCTCTTTGTCTTCTGCATTTAGCTGTAGGAACAGGACCACTGCAAAATTTAGCAGAGTTGGGTGTGTATTTGCATCCCCAGCACAGAAGCAGCAGGGTTGCACAGGGTTGCACAGAGTGTGCACTACAGTGGTTGTACAGAATAACCAGAGATTGCTCACCCAAATACCCTGCACAATGTCAGGAAGCATGGGTGGGATGGGGTGGGAGATAGTCCAGGGAAAAGTGCATGAGAGTGATCAGCATCTGTGCACATAATCACAAGAGGACACTTCTTAAACTAGAACAGAATATGCAATATGAATAGCCAAAGAAGCATTATAGCACCATCCTGAAGCTGGCCACAAGCAGACCTGTGAAAGGGGGCTAGGAAAATGAGAAAAGTTAAACTGGAATTGCAGTCTCCTTAGGGAGAAGTGTCTCCTCCATATTAAGGGAATCAAGAGCTTGGTCCTCTTGATAAGGCTATCTGTTTCAAAGTGCTGGTTTTCATTATCAACAGAGGCAGTTCTCATTTCTCATCTTTAAATTAATTTGCCACCAAAGAGGAAGGTGCATGAAATAACGTGGGGGGGTTTCAATAGGTTGGTAAGAAGAACCTGTTGCCTCTTGAACCTGTTTTTCCATTACATGTCAGCAGACCTAAAACTAGCCTGGAGGAAAGGCAAAGGTAATGGATAATGTTGTGCAGGTCAAGTCCTTTTTTTCACAACATGTGTCTGAGATGGATGTAACAATACTGTTGGAGGAGAAAGGTCCTGCTCATACAGGTCATATCTTTATTTACTTCTTGTAAAAATAACTGTTCCTTGTCTTATACATCTTGTAATGTCTAGTTTTAGAACCCCCCTGCCTTATATGAGGAGACTGGTACCGATGCATGTGATTTGCATGTTTGTGTATGCCCTCACAAATACATACATTTTGATAGGCCTGTTCTCATCTTGTCATAGGTCAGGCTGGATAAGGTTGAAAGGTTACTTTCTACTGTTTTTTACAGTAGTAGTACTTTTTAGGGTTTTGTATCTGGAATAGGAATTCTAGGATCTGAAGAATACATCTGCAGGGACCAAATACTGCTCCAATTTTTCTGCTTCCACAGCAGGAATTTTTGTTAGAAATCACTGCCTAAAGTTAATCCAGTGAGATATGCTGCATTGCTACAATTCTCTGATGAATTACATACAGCATCACTATGCTACAAAATAAATATTTCACATGAAATGTATTTTTTGAGCAGTAATTTTCTGTCAGACGTGCACAATTCAGAATAAAGTTGGGGAGAATTTGTTCGTGCCCGCAACAAGATAGGAAAGATTATAGAAAATTGCTGGAAGTTTATAAATCTTTGTAATACTTGTGTGTGCTTGTGCTCGATGTTATAAAGAAAAAAAACAGAGCCTGATTGCCTTTAGCTTGTCCTAGAAGAAGCTCTGAAAAATGTGATTATGTGGTTAATAAAATTACTAGGTTATGGTTCAGTATCTAGTGTGCTTGCATGTTTATATATAGGTAATTCTTCAATGTCTTGAGCCATTAGGTGAGGCTTAGACCATGAGGCTCTAACGCTGGGTAGCTGCCCTTGTCACTGTTAAGCTCAGCTCAAGGTCCGTGGATTTCTTGCTCCACAGCAAAAATTACAAACTACAAACATTGCTTAAGCATAGGGCTAGTGCTCTTGCAGAGGAACAAGGACAGACCCAAACACATCCTGCTGCAACACGCAGGTTTCTCATGCAAGAGCAATGGTTGTATTTGCAGTCAGCTCAACCAGATGCTGGCATGGCAGGCTGTGTTTGGCAAAATTACACTTCAACACACACAATGGTCAACACAATAATGCTAAAGGAAGTTACGAAAGGGAACACTGAAGACATAAAACAAATTGGTTCTGGTGGTGCAAAATGTGTACAAGACACTTTCTTAGCATAATATTGTTGCTGGGTTAAGCTTCCCCGTGATGGAATTGCCACAGAAAAGGGGGATTGTGCCTTGTTCTCAGGTACATGTTCTGTGTCCTATAATATTTAGAAATTATTTGGCAAGTCAGCAAAGCTTGTTGATCTGATCAAAAACTGTGCTTTCAGGAAAGCAATATTGGCCTTGAGTAAGATCAGAGAGTTAACATCTGGTAGCTGAGAGACCCCTACAAATGTGCAAACACATGGCAAGCTCAAGCAGCTGGATGTCACAGGAGAAGCAGAATTGCTTCTTTTCTCAGCAACAGGGCCTAAGATCAGCTCAGGATGATACTGAAATCACACCCTCACTCAGGATCCACTCAGTGCTGCTCCTGACTCTCAGGGGATAACAGAGCACCTGGAAAAAAAGCCAGCTACTGGCCTGTTTCATAAGGAATCTCTCTTTCGGTTTGAAGAAGTCTTTTTGATTTTTTTCTTTTTTCAGGGACAGCTGGGGACATTTGCAGACTCTAAGGTACTAGTAGTCTTTATGGAAATTTTCACTAAACAGGTACTGCTGCATGGTTGTAATCGAAGGAAAACAAAAGAGGGAAAGTTAATGAACTAGGCCCTCACAGCAGCTGTCACAGCTCACACTCCCATTTAAAATTATCTGAGCTTATATTTTTGTGGAGCTGATGTCTTGCTTTATGACCTCTGCCTGCCTGGTCCCAGAGATTTATTATGGATATCTATCACATAAAATTTCTTCATTTACCTTGTGGTGAACAGTATTGAACAAAAATAACTTTGTCTCTGCCTTGGTAACAATATGAAGCAGTTTCTCTTTCTTCAATGTAGACAAGCTTGTGAAAACATTAAGTTTTATATTATTAGTACTTTTTTTGGTGGCTAAAACACCTAGGGAAAGGAAGGATTTAATGGCTTTGTAAAAGCTGAACTCAGAATAGTTTTCAGAAGTAAACTGATTCATAATCAATGTTGCCAGGAAGGCATGCTTGAGGCAGAGGAAGTATGTGGGCAGAGGAGTGAAATAAGCCCATTAAAGGAAATAACAGTTGCCTCCATATATAGAAGTTGCTGGTAATAAATAGCAATAATATGAAATGTAGATCAATTATAAAAATAAAATTTATTATTCTGATGACAGATATATAGTTCTTTTTTTTATTCTTATTCTCCTTCCTTCCCTACCATAAGGTACCCAAATAAGTCCTAGATTGTGTGAAGGAGATATTCCAGTTATTGCCACTTGTGAAAAAACTAGAGGCATCTAGACAGAAGGACAAAGCCATTGCACTTCTGAATCTTGTATCCTTTGTGTTTTTGTTGTCTAATTTAGTGGTGGAATGGAGTTTGTACCTTTGGCATTTTCATCAGTGCTTGAGATAAACTAAGATGTGCTAAGAAGCGGGGCTCATACAGGCCATCATTAGTGAGCTCTCAGTACAGAATTACATAAGGAGAAATGAAGTGCCAAAGTTAGGCTGTTCCTTTCAGCTAGGTGACTTTCTGTCTGTTACTGGATCTCCAAAGAACCATTTACATCTCCCAACCCCTTTCCATAAAACAGCCCTGATGTAAACCATCTTTTTTTTTTTTTTAGTTTAAAAAATTGGTGAAATTTTGATGTATCCTTTATTCAACCAGCTATTTCCCCCTAACATTGCAGGACAGTGGTATAATATAGCCCATAATAGCTGAAACTAATTGCTAGTGTCAGGAAGAGTGGCAGTCTTTTAGCAGAAGGAAACTGTACCATCAGTTAAATGGCTCTTTGGAAAGAGGCTTGAGAGGGAAAGGAAAAAAGAAAGAGAAGAAGAGAGAAGAGTAAGTTAAGAGAACAGTAGAGATTGGCAGAGTGACAAGCACCTCTTCTCAGGATCATTTTCCACTTTTCCCAAATGCTCCATATATTTCTCAACTTCAGAAAATCTTCAAATAAAAAGTAAAATTGTATGTATTCTAAAAACTGTGTTCATTTTCAAGATGCACCAAAAAAAATTTACAAGACAATTTTAATATATAAAAACCCTTGGGAAAAAAATTGATTTGCTTCATTTTAACTTTGAGGCTTCTAAACTATTCTCTGCCATATTAATATATGATGACATCTGCTAACAAATTTACCTGTAAAATAACCCCCAGATCTACAAACCTACGAGGTAAATTCTGCAATAAAGTGATTGTAGGCCTCCACTATAGTATTGATCTGCAAAGGAGCTGTGGTCAGCCAGCTGCAGAAACCCCCAGGTCAGACCAGGGCTATGTCTGTCCCTCAAAGTGTGCCAAGTCCATCAACGCCTGGGCAGTAACACCTGGCTCTTGGGAGACCTTCTGCTCTCATGAGTAGCAAAGTTACTTTCTTTGTAAAATATAGTCGGCCAGGTTGGAAAGTACTGCCATTCTCATTTGACAGGTGGAGTAACAGATGTAGAGAGGTTAAGTGATTTATTGAAGGTCTTGGATAAAGTTGGTGGCAGAGCTGAGAGTATTTCATGAAGACAAAATCTCATGACCTTGATCTAAGTGACACTCTTTGGAAGGCATCTCATTATTCACACCTGCTTTTTTGTGTAATAGAGATACTTAGTTACAGGAAAGGAGTACTATAAGAAACGGTAAATTATGAGAACAAGGCTAAAATCATTAATAAAACAGAGGAGGATGTTTAGTGCTGAGAGGACCACTATATTGTGTAAACTGGGAGCATGAACACTACTAGTTCTGGCTTCTGCAAGTAGAATTTGTTAAATTAAAAACTGGCACAAGCGCTCCATTTCCAGATATGGGCTTAGTTTCCCCAGGGCTGTCTTCCATGTATTCATGTTTTAAATCATATAAACTATGACTTCCTGAAAATAAAAATAGCTTTGTTAAACTTAGACTTTTTATAAAGTACGTCAGATTACATGAGGCAGGAAAAGTATTTCTCTGCATAATAAAAGCTTCTGGCTAGTAACAAGACATTTTAAGGCTTAAAACATACAACATCCTGAGCCTCCTCTCATGTTCTAATTGGACTGAATGCTTCTTCTCTCCACAATTAACTTTCTCCTTATACTGAAGTTTAAAACAACAATAAAACCCTAAACTCTTATTCTGAATTATTCTATCAGGGAGAGAAGTGAAACAACATAGAGCAGATTCAGCATTTTGTATTTTCTTCTCCATGCACAGCAGGACATCAATCTGCATTCAAATTTGTGAACAGTCTTACTGAAGGCAATTTAAGTATTCCCATACTAGGGGATAAAGAAGAAGAATATGCCTTTTTAGCTTGTGAGGCAGATTTCTACTCCAGAGTTATCCACAAGCAATCTGTTAGGTGAAATTGCAGCTTTTGGAGGTAGACTAGGCAGCATTTAACTGCTGGGCTACCTGCACTCCCTTCAGAACAGGCACGTGGTGAGTGCAAGCAGCACAGAGCTACAGCACTGTGACAGGCAGTGTCAGACACGAGTGGCTTAGCACTTTCAGACTTGTTAAATGAATGAGACAACTTGTCTGTATGAAGTTTGACATGGATGTGTGAATGCAATGTATCAGAGTTACTGCATTTGTATTTTCAGGGAAAATCTAAAATGGAAAACTAAATCCTGCAAATGTACTATTTCATCTTTCTGAGTTTGTAGTTTGTAGGCTTGAATCACAGAGGATTGCTTGCATTGCATTTTGCCTATTCGCCACAATATGTGTTTCAAGCAAGTTAGGGAATTTGCTTTTTATTCTTGTTCTCAGGTTAACAGATGTGGGGACCCTTTGCATCATCACAGAATAGATGTTCATTCAGTCTAACCCAGTAAAAAACACAAGCCAAGGAGATTATTCTCTCGCTGAGAGAATACTGAGGAAATGGCCGTTCTTCCACGGGTGTTTTCATTCCTCCATGCCAGTAGCACTCTTTCTTTCATTTCTGCATTGCTGAAGGACATTTATAACGGGTGGCAATTGCAAGCCCACTTCACCAAAGACAGCAGAGTGAAGTGACAACTGGGAAAGATGTGTAGGGGAAGCAGCAGCTAAGAACACAGCTTTCTATAGCACCCTGCTGCCAGCCTGAGGAGATATTATAGAGCTATTCACAACATTTTCTGCAGTAGTTATTTTATCTAGGATAATAGAAGCATAAAATGAGAAAAAGTCAGCTTACAGAATTAGCAGCCTTGCAGTATTGGCATATTGTGACTATATAAAGACAGCAATCACTAAAGTTGTTTCTCTCCAGATAGCAGCATTGGCAACGATTCAAAAATACAATATGAATTGCAGCAGTACCACTGATACAAAAGGGAATAAATAAGAACAATGGGGATGTTTTTAATGAGCCACTTGCTCTGTTACATTCAGTTTTAAAAGGTTATTTTTATGATTACTTTAGATTTATACACTGTTATTTGCAAATGTGCTCCTGCTAGTACATGCCACTGACTCCATTTGAAAGGCATTTATCTATTTTTTATACCCTCACAGGAGTTTGAAGTTGTTGAAGCCTCATGGAAATTGTTCTTTCTCTCTGTCAACCATGCATGCACGCCCGTGGATTTGATCTAAATATTTATTAATTCTCTGTAGAGAATATAAATACAACAATCAAACAGTCCTTGTATGGCCAGGGTCCGACAGTCTAACATTTCTTTCTGATATTGAAATGAAATATTCTATGCATAGCTGCTCAATTTACATCTTTTATTGTATATGAGTGAACTCAGGTAGCCTAAATCAGTTTTTAGGGCACCCTGCCATATTTTGAGATCTCCGTATCATAATAGGTTTATCTGAAACTTAAACAAGTATATTTAAAAGCAGTTTTGTTTTTTGTACTGACAAATGAGGATCCAGGACTAGTTGTCTTTTTCAAACTTGAAAATAGAAAGAAGATAAATATCTTGTCTGGGTGGGATTGTAAAGATGTCCTTAGTACAGACTGGGAAGGCAATGTTCCTGAGTTCTGGGACAGATTGGAAGTCACTTTCAAACTTTGATGACAAAGTTACATATCCATACTTAGGTACCATCATAGGGTATACATTTATTTCAGAGCTATTTAGGAGAGACAGAAACACACTCTGGCTAAGTTCTGTCCATGGGCAGCCAAAGTCTGCAACTTGATGCATTTACTCTAAAACTGGAATAGTTCAGAAAGACAATTTCCACACAAGCAAGTAGTATAGTGCAGCAGAAGTGCAGTAGAGCAAAACACTCAGTACAGAGGACCCAGTGATTACACCACACACATTCTGGAAGTCTTGGAAGACAAATGCGGTGTGAATTTACAGGAAATTCCTGAATCCACAGTACTTGAAAGAAAAACTTATTATAAGCAAAAGAGACAATTAGAAAATAATTGATTTGCTCAAAGCAGGACCTGTTTTTTGCCCTCTGCAAGGGAGGTTGCAGCAATGTGAGGGTTGGCAACTAGAACAGGAGAAGAGGAGAACAGGAGAAGAGGACACAGCCTTAAGCTGTGTCAGGGGAGGTTTAGATTGGACATCAGGAAGGGTACCTTCCCAAAAAGGGTAATTAGCCAGTGGAATGGGCTGCCCAGGGAGGTGGTAGGGTCACTGTCCCTGGAGGTGTTTAAGGAAAGACTGGATGTGGCCGTGACCTGGTTGGCAGGGTGGTGTTTGGTCTCGGGTTGGACTCAATGATCTCAGAGGCCTCTTCCAGCCTAGCTGATTCTGTGTGATTCTGTCATTTCTAGATATATGAGAACTTTCTTGTTTTGATTTTGATTATATGGCATAATAAGGATATTGGTTTTGGATACTGGTTCAAGGTAAACAGTGAATAACAGCAGAACTAACAGCAATCACATTAAATAACTTTAGTTTCCATTACATTTTCAGCATGTTTCTGCTCCCCACTTTCACAGCAGTTGACCACCTTGGGAAATGAATTAAGACATAGTCATTTCCTGCTTCTGTAGATTGTTTGTTGTGCTAGCAAAAATTGTATATGCATGGGTGATATGTGGGTGAACTCTAAATGGACAGAAAAGCCAGAGAAACTGGTTCAGACACATACATATCAGTAGTTACAAAATTTGAACTGAAATTTGACTTATCTGACTTTTTCTAACATTAGTATGGGACAAAGAGACTGTGTCTTACAGTGGGGTAAGTACACTTTATTCTGGACCACCAACATGCTGAACACAGGACCTGCTGGAGCACATCTCAAGTCCCCAGTGGGCTGCTAGTCCTGCTTAGCTCTGTATAACAACCAAGGTTAGCCAGGAGCAGGAGGCAGCTGCAGTATGTTCCCACATCCTTGCCTGTCTCCCAGCTCTCTCTGGGTATCTGCCTCTCAATCCATCCTGGCATAAGTGTGTGCTCCTAGACTGAGACACTGGGAAGATACTCACAATCAAATTAATAATACTGCTGAAACGCATGGAATTGATAGTGACAGGTAAACATGAAATTCTCAGTGCAGATGAGGCACTTTCTGAAACTGAATTTGTCCTTTTCCTGGGTAATAAATTTGTATATTCTATGCAGAGATGATTTTGGGAAAGAAGGGAGGAATTTTATAGCTTCAAGAGGAGGGGTTTAGGGTGTGTGTGTGTTTGTATTCTTTTAAAGTCTCATTTGAGAGAAGTGATAGTAGGAAATTTGTAAAGGAAAACCAGAGCAGATTTAGTTCTTCTGTTCCCACACAGACTGTTGGGGCATAATAAATGGAACACAACCCCATGTCTCTAATTTGGTACTTTGAAAGTCCCCCACTCCCCTTTTGCTCAAGGTAGAAAACTATTCTGCTATTGAAGTTCCTTTAAAACTAACAAAGTTTAACCCAATTCCCACTGAAGTAAGTGGGAATTGTTAAACTGTTTTCACTGGGAGCAGAAATAGGCCTTTAGGATATATCCTTCCATTACTATTTATTTCCTTTTATTTCATCACATGCCACCATAAGTACATCTGCATTCTTGAGGAAGTAGCATGGGAGGTAGATAAAGAATTTAATTTCTCAGGAAATCACACATTATTTTCCTATTCTAGAATGGGTTGGGGAAAAAACTTGGGAAAGCCCTCCAAATCTGCCCTGTAACACAAATTATTACATTCTTTTTGTTTAAACACCCACTAGCATATGCCTAGACATTAAACTTGGTTTGTCCTGCAAATATATCATAAAGTATCTTACAATACTGTCTGTAAACTTTTGCTAGAGGTTAGAATTCATTTTGTCAAAAAATTCCAACCTTTTCTGAGTGGTGTGAATCTGCTGGTGTAACATTACAGGGAAAGATCTGGCAGGTACGTGGAACAGGTTTGAGCAGCACTGGTTGCCAGCAGCATGTCTTTGCTGTTGTTCCCACTTGTTTTCCACATTACTCAAGTTGCTCTAGCACTGGCAGAATGTAGCTTAAAAATACCTTTAAACAAAAGCTTAGTGCTTGAGAGGATTTAAGTAGTTTTTAAACATGATCCCACATTGCATGGGTAAACTGGGCTATTTTCCAGCAAGATTGTGGTTTAAACAGAGATCTAGCTATCAGCACTTGAAGTGCCATGGGCACAGGGCCTCAAAATCAAACTACAATATATAACCAAATGCTGACAAAACACTGGGGGTGGGAGTTATGAAGAAGATCATCATTCCTACTCCCCCAACTCCCTTGGTTTTGGTGTCCTACACACCCTCTTCTATCCAATAAAGCCCATAACAGCCTGTGTGATGTGATACTCTTTGATGTTTGGAATTCCTTGCTCCTGGACAGGGCAGTGCAGTGTGTTAACAATGAGGATGTCACAGCTGGTTCTGGTTTTGTCCCACAGGTAAGCTGCAACACCCTTGTTGAATCAAGTGGTGGTTATCTTGTTTCCAACTGTGTATTTGGACCAGCGGGGCTAGAGAAACCAAAAGGGATGCAATCATGTGGTGGAGACATAGCATCAGAGTACATACTGACTTTACAAAATTACACATCCTTATATCCTCCAGGACACAGAGCTATTTAGCTGTCACTGCCATGTACAGCTCTGCTGTGGGTTGTTTGAGGAAAAAACCTTTTACAATTTCACTCAGGTATTCAGCACAGAAATCCTTGGAACGTTTTCCTAATTATATAAATGAGTGGGATATTTTATATAGTTGTTCTCTGATGCTGTCCTCCACATTAAACACTTCTTGTTTAACTTTATTTTTGTTTGGTTTTGGTTTGGTTTCTTATGCGCAATGTAATCTGTCTCTTTGACAGAGATTTTTAAACTGGAACACAATTCATAAAGAGTTTGCTAGAACTATTTTTTGAGAGATTAAAAAAGTATAATTTGTAGTATTTAGCAAAGGATAGCCTGTTAAACTGCTGAACCTGGTCTGGTAGAATACCTGACTGGTATTCACACACTATCATGCTTTGTTTACAGAATGAACCATACTGGAATGAGTAGCTGAAATCTACTACAATGAAAATTCTATTGCTTTTTAATACGAGATGTTCCTGAAGTTGCTGTAAATTTCAATGGGAGTTCAATATCTGGAGCACCTCTCCGGTCTCATTTGGAACCTGAATTATATTTACTATCTATTTAAAGCATATATAGTTTTTAAGCTTGTTCACCCAATCTTATCATGCAGTGCCTGTTTTTCCTTTGCAATTACTCAGAGTCCACCAAGTTCTACTCAAATTGCTAATTAGCAGGAGCTGAATGCTTCTATTTAAAGGGGGAAATCAGGTGTGCATTCCTTCACATTTTTTTTCACAGAAGTTTAATTTTATGAGCTAATGTGGTTACTTCATAACTTTCACCTCAAATGTTTTCTTTAAACAGTTCCAGAACAAATGGAGGTAAGACTTGTGTTAGACAAGTTGTGAATTCTGAATGTTCCAATGTTTCTCTGAGAGAATGGAAGGGAAGATGTTTCTCTGTACTGCATCATCTCCTGCTGTGATACTGTTGATGTCCCACAAAAAAAACGAGTTTCCAGGAATACTTGCAATACAACAGATAGCAATAAACATCAGTTAAAGCAACTTTTGTGCCATTTTAAGTGTTGGTTATCATAATAAAGCTTCTTTAAAGTCTTGTCTCACTGAAGGAACAACTCATACCACAAATACCACTGCACTAGGAAGAAAGTTTTGGTCATTTGGTCATCCTCATTATACCAGTACCAATCTACTGCACTGCACCTGCTGTTGGCTGTAGATGCTGGAAGGCACAACAGCAAACTGCTTCCACTGAGTGCTCATACTTCTGAAACCCACTTCTTCTGACACTTCTCAGGAAGGCATAATTGATTATCTTTTAGTTTGCCACTTACCAATTAATTCAAACAGCTGAACATTTTTTTCCCCAGCACAATTTCCAAGGCATTAAATCCCCTTAGTTTAGAAATATGTGTACTTACTTTTGTTTTTCAAAATAGTAAGATTGTACT
The DNA here is from genome assembly GCA_025920805.1 of Petroica traversi. Taxonomy (NCBI): domain Eukaryota; kingdom Metazoa; phylum Chordata; class Aves; order Passeriformes; family Petroicidae; genus Petroica; species Petroica traversi. The sequence goes on along the minus strand of JAHLSL010013621.1, from coordinate 840,946 downwards.
TAATTCAGGTTAAATATCATGATGCTCTGAGATCCTAGAAATGTTGCTACTGAGAGTTCAGCAGTTACCTCTGAGGAAAGCTTCCCATGTTTTTCATGGCTTCCTGGCAAAAGGAAATAAATTAAGATTAACTATACAGGAAAAGAAAATGGTTGATTAAATGCTGCCTTCTCAACTTTGTGCCACAGGGGAGAAAAGCAGTCATTCAACACACAGAGGAAATAGAGTTTAACAAAATATTTAGATTACAGTCTGATTATATGGCAGATTTTATTGCCACTATATATTGCTAAAGGCATAAAGCTGGAAAAAATTTATTCTGGCTGCCTATGGCAGGTGTGATTTTCATCATGTCAGTTGGGTAATTGGGTAGACCCATTTTCTAGGCCAATTCTCCCAAATGCATAAATGTGAAAATTAGAGATTTCTCTACAGCTATTTTTTTCTCATATTCTATTTGCTCTCTTTCTCCGTTTTGTGCTAGAATTTTTCTCCTTTCCTTTCCCTTTTCCTTTCCCTTTTCCTTTCCCTTTTCCTTTCCCTTTCCCCTTTCCTTTCCTTTCCTTTCCTTTCCTTTCCTTTCCTTTCCTTTCC
>JAHLSL010013621.1:706269-832545 GCA_025920805.1 Petroica traversi | reverse complement strand
CCCACCGCGGGCCCGGGGGGCTCGGGCGGCCCTCGGGGGCCGGGAGAGGGGTGCAGGGCCCGCCCGGCAGGGGAAGGAGGGCGCTGGGCTGCAGCAGCAGTGAGTTTCGTGCTCATCTAGAGAGGTAAAGCGGCGTTTCACAGCGGTTGTTTGAAATGTGGCGCTTGTCTGCTGGGGTGAGCGTGCGGTTTTCAGGCGGTTCCTCCGGGTGTCTGACCCTGTGCGCTTACCAGAATTATAACTCTTCCACAGGCCAGGAGAACCTGAGGCCCTGTGACGTTTAACTCTGGATATGCATTAAACTGTAAGTTTTCCAGTTTTGTGTCTGAACTTGGATTGATGAATAGAGTGATTATTTCATGTCTGTGAGACAAAAACTTGAGAAGTAATTTAAGTGAGAACCTAGGCAGACTCTTCCGATGCATATTGCATATATATGTCCCTCCTGGGCTGCAATAACTGGTTAAAAAAAAGAAAAGTAAAGAAAATATGGGAGAAAGCGACGCCCTAAGCTCTTGCTTTAGGTATGGTTTTGTTGATGGGTTTTACATAATCCTCCAGAGCTGGCAGTCACCTTTTAGACTTAAATCAGTGTATAGAAAATACATGTAAATATAATACTTGTGTGTTTCCCTATATTTGATGGAAGTAACTGAGGTTAGATGCTGCTTTTTCCTCACTCATAAGGCATATTTAGTCAATTATTTACTTAGGTGATCTGATTAATAGCAGCTCATTGAAGGTATAGATATATTTCTGAGTTGTTTACTACAGTCTTAAAATATAGATGTATTTTTGAAAAAAGTAATTGAATATTAAATTTCTACTGTAATAGTGGGATTTTTTTGAAGAGTGAAAAGGACTGCTGTAGATGAAATTGTATGAAGTGATCAAGCAAATAACTGCAGCCACTAATGAAATAAATAGCAGATCAAATAAGCAATGAGATAATTCACTGTACAAATTTGGTATATACATAAACTTCATTGTATGTCAATAGGTGCATCACTGCTCTTTTAAATTTGGGTTCTTCCATTAACTTGAGTGAGAAGCTGGAACCTGAATCTGAACCTGAAGCTGTCTGGGCATCTAAAGTGATTTTGCTAATGGATATCAGTTATTCAGTGTTCAAGACACTTCCAGGTGAAGTTTTTCTATGCCTAGGCCAGAGTGGTATACCTTACAAATTACATCAGGGAATCCCTATAATATTGTGTGGTATCTGTGCACCAGAGGAAGGAAGAACTGTCAAATGGTTGTTACATGTAGCTTGCCCAGAAATACAACAGTTAAATTATCTTTTGTTTTGCAAAAAAATAATTGTAAATTTACTTATGCTATTGCATAAGAAAAATTTTCTTCTAAAGCCTGCTAGTAATTCTGATGTTATGAGGGTTTTGGAAGTTCTGTGGTGGCTTGGTGTGCACTGTGGTGGTCTGTGGGAAGTCTTGAGGACATGGTGGCTGATCACAGTAGGGAAATGGCAGGTAGAAATGTTTCAAATGTCACATCATGTCAACAAAAAGAGTTGATTTAGAAACAGGTAAAGGAGATGAGAAATTGTATGTGTGTTCCAACTTTCTGAATATTTTACTGTGCCTTTTAAAACCTGCATATCAGAGCTTTCATTGCAGTGATAAAATATTGACCTTAAAGTGGTTTCAGAAAATCAGATAATGTGCCGTGCAGTTGTTACAGTAAAGAAGAAGGATTAAATACCTCATTTCATCTCTTTCCCCAGCAAGAAGTGTAATTGACACTGTCCTGCTTTTCCAGGAGTAATGGTTGTTGATGGTGAAATAGCACTAATCAACAGTTATTGCTGTAATTGATTGTCCACTGGGGAGGAGTCCATGTAACATTGTTAACTTGAGCAAGCTTGCACAAACCTTTAAGATACTTCTGCCAGACCTTTTTACTCTGAGGTGGGGTGTGGAGGGGCTTCTTTTTTGCCTCTTGAGCTCCTCCTTGCTAGAATTACAGTGCACTATTAGAAAAATACTTTTCCTTTACACCACTGACAAGAAGAGCATATTTCATTCTGTGATATATCATTGAGATGGCAGGTTCTTGAAGTTCAAGATTTTTTTGTCAGAATATTAGGAATAGCACTGAGATAGCTGCTTTCCTTAATGTGATTTATAGACCTACCTTTAGGCATGAAGCATAATGTGAAATCAAATGTCTCAATTATGGGAAAAAAGAACCCTGGTGTTGAAGTACTCCCCAGAGATACTGTTCCTGTTGAAATTTTTTGTTGTTGTTACTTTCATTTTCAGTGAACTTAGCTTGACAAATTGAATGTAAACTTAACATAACATATTGCTAAGGAAAATCTTGTGCCAATCTGTTTTGCAAACTCTGTCATGATTTGTGGTAGCTCTGGACAGAAAACCACTGGGTTCTGGTCAGTGTCAGTGAGTGCTTGGATAGAATTCAAATGTGACTAATTTTCTCTTTTGAGTGATATACTGTGACGATTCCAATTAGTTTTCAGCTACTCAGTTGCAGCTGTTGATTGCACTTGACGGCCTGAGTCCAGGTAGTGAATGGCAGTTTATCATGTAATTCATTAGTGCAACATATGTTTTTCCTAGGTAGGATTCTCACAAGTATTATAGCCTGTTGCCTTACGTAAACATATGTAAACACTTATCTTTGGTCACCGCCTTAGCCCTGGGTGTGTGTTTCTCGTTCTGCGCCTCTGTGTGTGTGTAGATAGAGAAAGTGGATGAAGGCTAGTGTGGCCCTTCTTCTTCATGCCATATTCATTAAAATTTGTGTTTGGTAGGGACTACCATATCTGTTTAATTGTAGTCTTCTTGTGTCTCCTAATTGTAATGCTGGCCCATGTAGCGAATAATACGAAGCAACTTAGGGTGTTGTGAAAGTGTTAGTCACTGTTTTCATACTTTAAAAGTGAGAGAACTTCTTTCTTATGTATGCTGAACTACTGTAGAGGATTGACTGCTGAAACATGCCTGTCTTCCAATCCAATTTTATATATGCTTCTATCTTGGCTGGGTAAACATGAAGGAGTTATTTTAATATTATAGCTGCTCTATTACTTTTATATTAAAAAATACTGAAGCAGAGTGTATATGATGACTGCACAAATAAATTGGTTTTTGAGTAGACTAGATGTAGATACACTACAAAAGCAGGGACATGGTGTTCCTTCCTGTAACCAAGCCTGGGAGGAAAATAAAGGAGAGAGAGGGAGGAGGAGGAGGAATGCTGCTCTGAAGGATGCCAGTCCCGAGATGGGTGGATTGGATTTATTTTTCTTTAAACAGCATCAGTTGATCTGAAGAGAGGCTTTTGAGTATTCACAGTCGCTTAAAGGTTTCATGTTATTTTGATGAAGCAAGTCTGTCTTTCATGATGAGTGTCTCATATTATTGTATAACTAGTAATGATAAGAAATGATGACAAATTCAAGGAAGAAGCAACCCGAGCAATTGAAAGTGGGTAAGAGAGCAATCAAACAGCTGCACTGAACATGTTTAAGTGGAGGCTTCCCATAAAGGACAGATTGAAGAGGAAGTTTAGCAGCGAGAAAGCTGCCTATTGGTAACAGTGTGAATGTACGACAATTAGGCTGTTGAGTATCCTATGAGAGGGTCTTGGCTCAATGCCCATTACATAGATGGGTAACTCTGTCTTTAGGACTCCCTTAGTCTTTCTCATATTGAATTTTTGTGTGTGCTTAGAAGTGGACGTGTGAGATGAAAGTACTAGACCAAGGGTTGTCGTAAGAGGAACAGTAGTTTCTGTTGACTGCTTCACCTCAACTCCAAGGGGAAGAGGAGCTCTCTTGTCCATGTGGAAGGCAAAGGTGCATACCCATTTCAAAGCCGTCTTACATATTCTTGTCAGTATCACAGTAACAGAATGGCTTAGGAAGGAGGCATAAGGAGGAAGAGGTAAGGTGTCAGTGCAATTGTCAGCAGATTTTGCAGGCTTCTTCATGGAAACATGACTGAACTGTATTAACTTCCTCTTCTAATTTGCTAGTTTTCTGTCCAGTCAGATTTGCAGTATTTGTTGTGAGACATTAGAGAGAGAGATGCTGGTGTGACTCTTGGAGATGTCCTGTGTAAGGCTAAGAGCTGGACTTGATTATCCTTGGTGGTCCCTTCCAACTCAGCATATTCCGTGATTCTGTCTGGATGTGCAGTAGTGCATGAGCAGTGCATGGGAGAAAGCAAGCTGCTGATAATTGCCCTGCCTGAAGAGCTAGGAACTGCTGAAAAGCTTGCTTTGGTGTTACGGCTAAACTACATTCAACAAAAAATTGAAATGGGTCTCTGTGAGTTGTGTCCAATGGTTTACTTATTTGGCTGATGTTGAAAGGAGGGATCACATTTAGGCTGACATCTAGTAATGTCAAAGGTTACCTGAGCCCTTGATCTGATACCGTAGATATTAGAAAACAGTTACCTCAGTTCTTCACTGGACAGAGTTTGAATCTTTTCCCTGTCATACATAAATTGTAATAGAAGTGTGCTAGCCTGTGATGAGGTTTGTTTGCATTGCATAAACCAGTGCCTCTGTGCTGGGGAGGAGGTGCTGGAGGCGAAATTGAAGTTCATCTTTATGGAAAATGAGGAACTTTGATCTAAACAGTAAGGGACTTGTAATACTGGGAGAGTATTTCACATTGAGGTGACTTCTCTGATCTAATAATTTTTCACAGCTAAACAGAGTGCTTGGAGTTGCACTTTAGGCAAGCAGGGATAAAATACTGTAAGTATTTCTAGCCATTTAGGCTAAAAGAGACAGCTGTTTGTTTTATCAGTATATAAACAGTATAAGGGCAAAACTGTGCATGAACCAAGTAACTGATTACAGACTGCATCATGGTTCACTGAGTATTTTGGTATCTTGTACTTTTTTACAAATCACTGTGCAACTCAACCTGGGGTTTTTTTGTTGGGTTTTTTTTTTTTTTTTTGATGGTATGTGCCTTGAACTTTATCAGCTGTTACAGAGAGTTCAAAAATGTTTCCTTAGGAGAACTTTCTTTTCACAGAATAGAAAGTGTGCTGTCACGAAAGCCTCCCTGGTTTAAATCCAAATTGTCCTCATAGAAAAAAATAAGTGTCTGTGTTTAGACTGAGATTTGTGAATTGTGTCTTAAATTTAGTACCTTCTCTGTCTTAAAGTCCTGGCTTATCTTTTGATATACTTTCCCCATACTTCATTTTTGGAATGGGACCTTAAATCATCTTTCTTGTACTCACTCACTGAATTTGGAGACTGTTTAAATCTTGTGCAAAAACAGGACTTTTCTAATTTGCATCTGGCTTCCTTGTCAAAACAGTCATACTACTTAGTACTGAAATATTATATGCAGAAAGTGTCTTGTTACATTTATTGGTTGCTTTTATCTTACTGCTCATATGCAATAATTCTTGTGCTGTCTGATAACATTTCTTTGAATTGGCCCCATGTGATGCAGCTATTAGCATCAAACACCAGTTGCTAGAGGAATTCCACCTACTCCTTTAAAGCTTCCTGAGAACAATTTTTCACTTGAGCTCAGCTACCTATTTCTTCTCTTTACCCTTTAAGTGAATGGTATCTTGCTACGGTATTTTTGCATTGAAGTTCTTTTCTAGTAAGATGAGTTTTATAAGATTTGTTCTGCCTTGATGTAGTTAAAAAATTTTGACGTTTATGTAAGAATGTAGTTTCAATTTAAGTAGTCTTGTTCACTTAAACTGTATAACCAGATTTTGAGATACAGTAGAAACTGTTTCCTTGAGCCAAAATTATGTGTAAGTATTTCAGAAATAGAAAATAGGAGTTTACCCATTTTATTTGGTGTAGACGTGTTCAAAAAATCAGTCTACCGGGGTCTGGAAGAAAGGCTTAAAAACATATATTTTAAGTAACATCTAATTTTTAAGGGGAAGAAGAAGGGAGCAGGGAATAGTCTTCACCAAATGTATTATTTTTGGTGTTTCATGCACTCCTTGCTCATAATTTTTTTTTGTTTTGTCCTCAAGCCTGTGCAAGGAATAACTTGCAGAGGTAACAGAGAACTGAGCTTTGATGTGTTCGTTATTTTATTTCTTTCTGATTAATTGGTTTTGTCCTATCAAAAAGTCATCTTGCACAAATGTTTAGGTGATGTGCTCACAGTGGGAGTGTGTCACTGGTACAGCCAGGGTTTGCTGTATAATCAAGTCTTTATTTCAGTGTTGAAATAGGGACTTCTTTTGGAAGGCTAAATCTAGGTGTGTTCAGTTCTGGTATTTCTTTTAATTGTACCTTGTTTTCTTCTAAGCTATCTTGTAAATGGCAAAGCCTTGCGATACTCTTCAAAAATCTTAGTTTGACTTGAGACTGCATTGAGGTGACTTTGAAGGGGCAGTATGTCAGTACAGACAATTTCACCATCCTCCAGGGCCTAGTAAATTTCCTGTAAGCTTTTTCTGTATAAGAGCCTGTAAATCCCTGCACTGGTGCCTTTATTTCTGTAAAGCATGGTTGTTGAGTGGTGCTTTCACTTGGCGCAGGCCTTACCTGGGAAGTCAGCAGGAGCAGCGACTCCTTTCAGCATTGCAGGTTAAACCCTGGCTGTGATGAAATTATTGGTGAAGCTTTCACTGAGATCCTAAATTCATTGCAGTGGTGTCTGCAAAGCAAGTCAGCCTCATCTCTGCAAGAATGCCTTTGCAAGAGTGATGCTGGTCATCAGGCAGCAGTTATGGTGCAGTCTTGTTTCTTGAATTTCTTCAGTAGAATTGCAGTTAGTTGTTTCCAGAGGTGCTTACAAACCAAAATATGAGCATTATCAGTGAATGTACAGGAAAACACAGATACTGGAGGTTGTGGTGGATTTGTTTTTTAACGTATTTGTTATTTGGTTGGGGCACAGTTGTCGCCTTTGCTCCCAGTCCTTCGTCCTCTGTGTTATTAGGATATGTATGTATTGACGGTAAGGTGATCCTTATTTCTTAAGATTTTTAAAATTATTATTTAGTTCATTTGAAAATGGTAATAAAATAAAAGGGAATGGCATCAAGAGTGATCCCACTTGGGAGAAACTCACAGCAGGTGCAGACCTGTGGTAGTCCAAACAAATGTGCATTTTAGTGAAATAGTACATAAATTAAGAATTCCATTAAATAAATCATGTTGTTCTGAAAGTGACATTTCCAAAGATCAGATAGGTAGTCAAATATTGACAGAGGTAATGCTTTTTATTCTGTATGTATACTGTCTCTTTTTTTGACTTCTTAAACTTTGCTCTTTTTCTTTCAAGGGCAGAAAATGTGATCTGGAAGCTTTGTTGCTTTGAGATATTTTTTCAGATATTTTTGTCGGTGTTCTTCTGTACAGACAATTTTATCAAACTATTTGTGACTTACTGTCTTTTAAAATGTAACTTAATTTGTGTTTGCATCTATTCAAAGATGCTGAGGGCATTTCAAATGCTGTACTGTTCTAAAGTCTCAGGCAGCAAATTTTGCAAATCACCATGGTAATGTGCATGTGTGCATGTGGGAGGAAGGCTAAGGTTGGAATCTGCATTAACAGAATCTGTTAATATTACATACACTCAGCAGCACTAGCACTGCTTGTTCTTTGACATGCGTGTTCTTTACTTAATTAAAAACAAAGTAATATGATGGAATGAAAAGCCCCTGTTGTCCAATTCTTAATCTTTTCTTTTTGTGTTTCTGAAACAAATCTCCTGAAATAATAAGATATGGGAATCTTTCTGTTCAGAAAATTGCATATGGTAATCTTGTAAACTAGCAAAGAAGCTCCACAATTTCTTTGTTCCCTCTCTGAGAACTTAGAATGTTTAGACTTAAAAGTCATTGTGTTACAGCTGGAGATATCTACCAAGAACACTTACTACTGATAGTGCATGTCCTGGTGATTTCTGCAAAAACATTGTGAATGTTTAAGGTACTTGATTTTGAGTAAGCATGTTTGGATTCTTTTGTACTTGCAGCTGTTTTCTCAGACACAGAATTAGTTCTGAAGTGTTATCAATGCTAGTTTAGTTTGGTTTTTTTTAAATAAAGAAGAACTGTGTTCTGCTCTGAAACTGCTTCTTAATTGCCCTTAGTGCTGACGACAGTTAAACTTCTAAATGCCTATGAATTTGTAGGAAAAGGGGACAAGAGAGAAGTTAAACCTGAGTTTTCTTGTCTCTTTATTACTATAGTTCGCATAAACTTGAAAAAAAATTGGATTCTTGGATGAAGAATGATTTATTTACTTCATTTACTATATTGATTGTCTCAAATCTCAAAGTAGGAGGACTGTGGAGGATGTAGAAGGGAAGCCATAGGAGGAGTGGCTGAGGTCACTTAGTTTGCTGAGCCTTGAGGAGACAGAGGAGAGACAGAGACCTCATTGCAGTCTATACTTTTCTTCTGAGGGGAAGAGGAGCAGGAGGCACTGATCCCTGTCATGACCAGTGACAGGACCTGAGGGAATGGTATGAAGCTGCTGTGCTAGAAGAGGTTTAAGTTGGATATTAGGAAAAGGTTTTTTACCCAGAGTGTGACTGGCTCCTGGAAAAGGCTCCCTTAGGAAGTGGTCACAGCATCAAACTTCGGAGTCCTGAAGTGTTTGGTCAGTACTTTTGGGCACATGATGTGACTCTTTGGGCTGTCCTCTGCAGGGCCAGGAGTTGGACACGATGATCCTTGTGGTTCCCTTGCAGTTCGATTTTATGATTGCATGAAACTTTAATTACTTGCAACAATTTACTAGTTTAAAAATACTGGCCCACTGCTGTTGAGAATTATAGGGACTGGTATGTGTTCAAAATGCAGACCAAGTCATTATGACTAAGTTAGATGGCCTGAGAGAGTGGGTTTCTTAACTCTCTCATTGCCTTACAGCAAAACAGCCAAGAAGGATGAGGAGTTGAGATGCTCTTGCTGCATCAGAGTTCAGATGAATCAGGAGCCTTTGCCACCACTAGAACAGAGTTACTAGCCTGGCGTGACATGAACATTCAAACTGTCCTGAACTTGTGAGGTCATCTGGAGATCTGAGCCATCTGTGTGTGCATCACATTCCTTGATGCATTTTGCTTTTACAATGCTATTCACTTGTTGTACGCAATCTGTCATAGTAATAACGCCTATTACTGTGATATTTTTCCTTCGAAATCCCAGCCCTTCTTTTGAGAGTGCAAGTGTGGGAAGTGATGACTTTGAAAGTCTTTGCCTTAGGAAAACAAGCTGTTTTTTCAAGGCTGTTTTTGCGAGGGCTGAACATCACTGTGTACACAGTGTAGTCATTTGTATATCTGTGACCTGCTAGGTTCTTTCTTGCTTTTTGAGGAGGGAGTTACTTATTGTTCACTAGACTATCTCTCTTTCTAGTTTCTTAAAATACAGGATTTGAGGATCAGTAGGACTTCAGAGAGTGAAGTCCTGTAGTTTTGGCTTGGACTTTTTTTCATTCCATTATTCCCTTGACCTGTGTACTTCTATTCTGTACAGGATCTGTAGTAGCACACAGATTGATTGTCACCTGGGTGATTTAAAGCAGACAGCTAAGGATTTTGAAGAAAAAAATTAAGTAAGCTACATCCTTTATCTGATGAATCAGTGAAGTCACTCATCTTGGATTTTCAAAGTCTGCGTTGGCAGGTGTGAAAACAGAGTACCTTCACTGAAAAACATGCTACTAAATGCACCTTCTGCCACTCTTTAAAAAAAAAAAATCCTTTATGGTAGTAAAATAATGAGGAAGAAGTATTAGTACACAGATACTTTTTCTTTCACTTTAGAAAGATTTGGCCTCTCAAACTTCTCAATACATTCTGAGTTTCTCCATATTAGAAATTCTGTGCGTCTAATTAAAGTGGAATACAAGATTTCACTCTTTGTGTAGCTGAATTTCTGCACTTCCTGCTTCTCATCCCGAGGTATCTTTCAGTCTTCTCCCTAGAGTGGTCATCCAGTGTTACGTGTTCATCTTCTAAAGCAGATATGTGTGTCTCTGATGAGCCAAGGAATTTCATTAGAAAGAGAAGAAATAGAAAAGCCTGGTGCCAGTACAGATAAATGTGACCTGGACACCATCTTCTGAGTGTCTGACTCTTGCTAGTTTCTGGGAGAATTACTTGCCTTTTTTTTCTGGCTTGGGGGGATTTCTGGAAGCCAACCAAAGTAAATGCAACCATTATAAAGTATAGAAATGTGTTGATGTTGCTGTCTTTTAAGGGTCTCTTGAGACAATGTTTGAGGTGAGGAGAAGGCATTCAGAGGTAAGTTTCAGTAGGTTACTGTCCCAAGTCCTCTTGTAGGCTAAGCTGGTGGATAGAAGTATCTTTCTCCTAAAGATGTATCTTAAGTGTAAACTCCATCTCTAGTTTGTCCTCTAAGGAGCTCTAATTTTGAGATTTATATCCCTCTGATAGGAATGGGAGAACCTAAAATGAACCTTCATGATGTTTTTCAACTCATCTTTAATATTATGTACCTTATGGTTCTTTTGGTGCTATATATGCACAGCTCACTGACATTTCACTGACTCCATTCATTATGGTTCAGTGGAATGAATTTCTGTACCAGTTACAAGTTTCATAGAATATGCTCTATGGGCTGTCTGTAACTTTCTGTACCTATGTGACTTTGCCTTTGACTAGAATAGAAAGAGGATTGTGAATTTGTGTGTATATATGGTATATGTCTATGGAGATGAAAATTACATAGGTGCAAGATTAATCATTGATATTTTTTCCATTTCTATTTTTAATAGCTTTCAAAAGGATGAAAAATTTTGATGTTCTAATGAAGACAGCGAAAACTAATGCAAAGTTTAGATTTTTATTTTCTAATGGATAAACCAGTGAAATTGGTGAAGTTCACGAGTTTTTTCTTCCAACAGACAGGACTGAATGTTTGCAGGCCATTTAACTGTTCATGTGTTGTAAGTTCATGGGCTCTTTAGCTTAGAAAATATTTTTCTTTATAGTACAAATACATTTTTAAAGTTTACACTGTATTTGTATAGTGTTTTCAAGTTCTGTGTCAAATTTCAACCTGTTCTGTGTAATTAGAAAACAACTTAGAAAATGTTACAGAGCTACACGAATGATATTACTCTCTGAATTTGATACTTAAGAATAGCAATATTAATTTTCTCAAGTCTGTTGATGTTTATGATGATTTTGTAGCTAAAATATACTTATTTGACATTTAAGTTCCCTGAAATACTGTGTCTTTCTTCAGGAGAAGCACTGTACTAATAAATATGTTTCACTATTCTGAGAGGAGCCATATCTCATTTACCCTATTGATTGTATTTTGTCATCTACGTTTTGATATACAGGTTTTCTAGTGAACTCCTCGTAATAAGCTAGTGTCACTTGTAAATTGGGATGGACTAAGTAAAATAACAAATTATCTGAGCAGACATTATCAGGATGACAACGAAATCAACTGTTAATGTGGCAACATTAATAATGTTAGTGATTTATTGTAACTGGTTACATCAGTAATGTAATTATTATTTAGAAATACAGGCTTGAAAACAAGGCTTCTGACAAGCATAAAGCTTCAAATTCTCACGCAAATGCTACCACTTAGACAAATGCTTGTTATAACTGGCTTTTTTGATGGATGTGATGTGGGTAAGTCTGCAGGAAGCTGTCCACGGTTAATAGAATAGTTGGCACAGCTTGATTAGTAGTGTGCCTTGGCAGTACCTGCAAACAACTACGTTTTCCACTCTGCTGTCATTTGATAGCTTTTCAAGCCAAAAATCTACCATTTATAGAAATGATTTTGTTAATTAAATTGTGCATTAGCATGTAGGTTTAGTCTACAGGCGTCATACATCTGGGATTCTAAATAGCTGTGACATGACTTACAACCAGTGGTCCAGATCATCTCATTTTATGACTGACTTTTTAAAATGTTATTGTACAAGGATGGCTTTCCTTGTTCTGTCCTGCTGCTCTTACAGCATGGCCTAGATTTCTAATGCTGAAGTTTATGAAAGTCTTGAAGTCTATTTTTTTTTAAGGAGGGGGTGGAGGAAGACATTTGGCTTAGAGATTGTAAATACAGATATTCTTCTATCTACCATTACCTCATTTGTATAAATGTTATTACATATTTTAATTGTTTATACAGAATTGGTTTCTACATGCTTAGGATGTTATGTGTGCTATTTATGTGTAATCTTTGTTAATTTCTCATAACGCAGTTTTCTCTCAGTGAAATTTACTAATATGAATCTTTCTCCACTTTGCTTTCAGTTGCACTGCATTTGGGTAAGGAGGTCTGTATTTAACTGCAGCTAAATTAGTTGTTTCTCTTATCTAGGTATCAGATATTGCCCACAATTTTTTTTATCTAGAAAGTAGCTGACTTTCAATTACACTTCTGTTACAAAATTGACATCTACTCTAAAAAGACAGACTTGCCTTGCTGGCTTTAAGGATTTTTTTTGCTTTCATATTGGGCTATCATAGCTCTTGATAAGTAATGCTATGCAGGCAAGTTTCCCCCTTTCCCCTTTTCCTTCACAACATTTTTCTTTTCATTTATCATTTGTCTGCATTTATAGTCTATTTAACCTGCTCCCCTCTGCCTTAGCTCTTCATTTCTAGTCCATAATTTTCTGACAATCTTTTCTGAAAACTACGTGAGTAAAGATAAAACCCCCTTAGTTTTACTTTTTAAATCTGTCGTATGTCAGTCTGAGAAGAAAGAGAAATTCTTTAGTTTGTGAGCCAGGAAGGGCTGATACATAATAAAAAAGCCCCCAGTAAAAGTTAGCACGCAAATGTCTCACCACATAGTGTGAAGGTTAAAACATTGGGGATCCCAAGTGTAGCAGGGATCTGGGGCTTTTTATTTGTGGGTTTGTTTTGGTCTGTTTTGGTTTGTTTTAGTTATTTTAATAGAATCTGGAGAATATTGCCCTAGGTAATTAGGAGAAGTATAAAATTTCATTTACTACTGCATTTACCATATTTTTATATGCACATTTGAAGTGTGAACTAGATTTGATATTTTCAGCTCTCCTCACTGCTTCTGTCTGCTTTGAAGAAAGTGCTGTCATGACTGTTATTGCAGGTGGATGCTCTGTGGATACCAGAGTGTTCTGGTTTGTTTGGGTTCCGTTTTTTTGAATAGAGGTTTAACAGCACTAGATTTTCTGCTGCTGCTTCAAGTAGCAGTGATTCTTCTTGTCACTCTGAGCCAGCTCTTATGAATGTGTTTCCTTTCTGTTATTGCTTGCAGTACTTTAATCCATCCTTCCTTTTACTGAGAACTGCTGAACTCGGTAACAGATGTCACGGACATGTTTCGATAACAAACTTGTTTGCTAAACCTCGCACTCTTTCATGGCATTTAACTGCCAAGTTACACGTTTTTATTGGGAAGTAGTACAAAACAGTTATTCCCTGAACTACCTGGTATTGCCAGTAATTTGAAGTCTGATCTCGAAGAAAGATTACCTAGTTAATCTTGCAATGTTGGAATATACATACAATTCCCACATGCCCCTGCTATTATAAAAACCTGACCCTAGCGAAGGAAGCAGCCAAAACTAAATAGGTACTGCTTTTATTTACTTCAGTTAACTATGTCAAACATAGGTATATATATAAAAATGATTTATATATTTTAAACAGTGTGCTAACATACTGGTATATAAGATGTAAGAGAGTGCACAAGTCAATGTAAGTTTCTTTCAACACTGTTGTAAACAAGGTAGTCCATAATCCTGGAAATCATTCACAAGTGGAAGTAGCTCAGTCATTCTGACACCTGTGGTGCTTTGCAAAGGAGAGGCCTTGGAGAAACTCCTGCCTCTCCCTCTTGGTAGCTGTTTTCTTCCTGGAACCATGAAGTTACATTGCTTTTCACTGTGAATCGTCTGCATTATGTGCTGTAACAAATAGTAATTTAATGCTGTTTTTTCCGTTTTTCCTTGTTCTCTAGAATTGGGGATATCTTCACTGAATTACTTGCTGCTTAAAGAACGTAACAGAAGTTGGGAAATTCAGGTAGGCAATACTTTCAGTATTTTTCACTTCTAATGTTGATGCAAACACAGATGACGGATGTATAAATATTCTGTGGTACCGAAACCATCAAAGCATGATATAGATTTTAACCTTACTAAGGTTGAATCTGGTTTCATGGTCCCTCTTGTGAACTCTAGGCAGCCCCTGATAAGCACCTGATAAGAAATCCAGCAGACTTATGATATTCAAGTGTTCTTTGTGCTTACAAAAAAAATATATTAATGTTCATATCTAATGTGATAGGAGATTGAGGTACTTTGTAATGCTCAATAAATTTAACAAACTATTTTTGACAGTGTTCTCTTGTTGCCGCAACAGACTCTGGTATTCATGGTATTTGCAGCCACATACACTTCAACTTCTTTTCCCAGTTTTCTTACCAAGGAAAATTCTTGATGGATTTTCTAATTTACATTTATTTCACATTTTGCTAACTTTGTTTTAGCTAAGGCTTCTAAATAGATCTACAATACCTAATTCTTTGTAAGATAAAAAATTATTTTGGTGTTCTTTGTAATAACTTTAATGTCTTTAATAATTTAATTTGCAATTCCATATAATATGCTGTTGTTTATCCTGGTATGCTCTGATTTTCAGGACCCATCCAGCTTTGCTTCACTCCTTTCTAGTTTTTCCCTCAAGTTTTGTGGTGTTAGATAGTGTGTAGGAATGGCCAGTGATTTTAATCACCTGAACTTGCCTCCACCAAAATTCTTGGATCTATCTAATCCTATTTTACTTCAGTCATTGATAATGATTGTAGCACATTTTTGTAGGGTTAATAGCTGTGGATTATACAAATACCGATGAGACAGTTAAACCCGAAACTATTGCTGATTTCTTAAGAGCTCAGTTCTGTATTGGAGTTTTATTTTTAAAAGCTTGTAGGTGTTCCATAAAATTTTTTCTTTACTGTTTTCATATTTTACTGTCTAAAAATCCAAGTGAACTGTGGAAAAGGATTCTGTAGGATATCAGTACCTTGGGAAATTTACATTAAAATCTCTTACACATGCTGTTTCCTCAGAAAGAGATGTACCTTGCAAAAATTCTCCATATACTGTTTTGCAGGCTTTATTCTCTATTTCTTTTTCAGGAACTAACTATTTTACCTTACTCAGGGCTTCTGATCACTATTCATGTAGTATGTAATTCAAGTAGCAGTAAAAATGGATGCTTTACCCTAAAATACTCAAACTATGTTGAATTTTGTTTAAATCCTGATAAAATTACATTTCACATTTAAAAATACTGGTTAATACTGCATTTTCTGTTTCATTCGTTCTGTCTCACTTCCCCTATGTTCCTTTGACAACTCTGAAGTGTTTCAGTACGGCTGACGATACCAGACGTGTTTGGGCTTATCCTTCATGTTGTGCACTTCCTCTCCATTATCACCTGATCTTTTTAGCTCTGATTTCACTATTACTTGTAAAATGTTTCAGCCAGAGAGTCTGGGGAGAAAAGTCTGCACAGGAATTTACCCTGGAGAAGCATGTGACAGAAAGGGTATTGTATTATTAGCATGAGAAACTGAAGTGTAAATGGCATCTCACTCTGGGAGGAGGAGCTGCAGTCTGTGTTGCTGACCATGCAGCTCATTCTCTAGCCTGCTGCTTGTTGCTGCATCTCAGGAGCATCCCAGGGTGTTTTACATGCCCACCCTGTGAAAAAATGTTTCACTGCAGAATCTGTGCAGGTGGGGTACCTCCTTCCTTCGGACTCTGCCATGAAAGGGGAGAGAGGAAGAAATAGTAGCCCAGTCAGGCAATTTAAAAAATAATCTTTAAAAACTATCAACCCCATGAAAATTCACAATCAGTAAAATTCCACGCTGTGAGGGTGGATGGAAGGGAGAAGAAGGAAGGCAGGTGGATAGGTAGCATGTGTAGAGGTGATAAGGGTAGGTAAAAGAGGATGATGATGTCTGTTTAAAGAAGAGGAAAAGAAGAGCAACACTTAAAACTAGAGGGAAGTAAGGGCTTTTCTGTAAGCAGCAACAGGAGGGCACAGGCATGGATGAGAATTGGTGCAAGAAGACAAGTTGAGAAGGAACAGGACTTCTGGAGCTGTGGTTCAGTGAGTCGTGATCCCCACTGGAGCAGCAGGAAGCAAAGAGAGCTCCACAGTGCAAAAAATATGTGTATTTCATTCTTGTGCCAGAAACAAGTGAAGTGCAATGGGTGTTCCCAACCTGTTGGCTGGCCTTTCTGTATGAGATCCAGGAGTGTCTCCAGGAAGCTTCAATCACAGATCAGGAAGTACAGCCTTCCTGACTTGTCTTGCTGGCGGCTATGAAGTTGGTGGCAGTAAAATCTCCATAAACACCTTATGATGTGGCCTATTCCAGATTTAAAAAAAAACAACAAAACAAAAAGAAAAACCCTTAGATCCTAGTATTTTTCTTCATTTATCTTAAGTTTTTGAGGTTCAGAAATTAGAAGATTGTAAGATAGTGATGGACAGTTCTCTAGGGCCATTTCCTCCTGCCTCTTTGCCTAGAACCCTGCAACTTTTCCTTTCCCTTCCTCTCTGCAGTTGTGTGGGTGGACTTGCATCTTTGTTCACATGCCAGGGTTTTTTGTCGCATGACTCTGACCATGTGCTTTGTGGATGTACTTCCAGTCATGTGGAGTAGAAGCATTTAGGCTTGTGGCTCTTCTTCATAGTTAGTATATTCCTCATCCAGCCTCACAATACTCTTAAACACTTTCCAACTCTAAAGAGAAAACTCAGAAAAATCTGGGGGAAAAAAAAGTGTTTTTCTCAACTTCTCCATTCTTGTATTGCTAATTCACTGAAGTTGTAGAATACTGGGGTGGGGGAAAAGATGAAAAAAATCCTCTCTTGGGAGGGAACTGTAAATTACTTGAATTTGGCAAGGAAGCCTTTGCTCCATTAATATCTAGCACTAAAAGGTGGTGCAACCCTCCTGCATTACTCTTTGCATCCAGAAGTTGTACCCTGAAATGTTGGTGGACTGTTCGTATGTTATGTGTGCATCTTGATGCCACCATAGAAAAACCACACATCTTCAAAATCTCAGTTATGTCTTTTATGTTTCCTTGCTTTTGTAGTATATGATTTTCAAATTTGGTTCATGGGCTGGCTTTTCTGCAGGAGATTTTAATGGGTTTTAGTTTCCTGCATAAGGAAACATTTAGACTTCATCACCATACTTCCATTAATGCTATATGATTCTAATTTTCAGTTTAAGAATTGATTCATAAATTTGGACTAATGCCCTAAAGAGAAATTTTAGTTCATTTATGTAATTGAAATCTGTTTCAATGCTTTTTACTTTAAGGGCAAAGAAAAAAAACTCGCATAAGATGTTGGATTTCAACATTTTGTTTCACGAAGGACTTTTGTTTTTCAGTGTAGCTTAACTACTTTTAACTTCTGAGTTCATATTATCATATTAATCATATAGAATTGCGAAAGTGACATAGGTAGAAAACTGTCCTTCTGTTACTCCATTTCAGATGCCCATTTATGCAACACATTTCCTTACTACTTTCTCTTATACGTTCTGCATTTGTATCTGACTGTCCTCCACTTCCTTCATTGTTAACCTTGGGTCAAATCACTGTGATGCAGCTGAATTATGTGACTGATTCAGCATCTCACATAAGTGTTCAGAAATTGTTTGGTTCATTTCCCTGGAACATTTTATTTGCATTTCGAGGTAGAACACAGCTGATCCAGTGGAATTATATTAATGTGAAAGTATACAGTCCAGCTTTTGTTCTCACTTTTCACAGTATGTGGAACATGAAGCTCAAATTCTCTGAAGCTTTGTGGCATTGGAAACTGTAAAACAGAGGAAAGCTAGGAATTGAAGTTTGTCAGTAAGAGAATTGACAAGTCATGGAAACTAAATTTCATTATACCTGTCTGTGTGAAGAGAACAATAAACAAAATGTTGGATAGAAAAGGGTGTAGAAGTAGGGAATACTGGTTGATATCTAAATTAGATACCTAAACTGATTTGTCCCCCTCTGTGCAGTAATGGGAAAGAGAAGGAAAGCACAAGACCGACAGAGGAATTATGCTGGGAAAAACACCTGTATGATGTCCAGATTCTGTAATTTGAAATACGGAATATACACCTGAGAGATCTTTCATTTTTGGAGTTTTATAATTTTACTTCTAATTGGCTATAGAATCCACTTCATATTACAAACCGGGTAGTTCTCCTCTATAAGGCTTTTTGTTTTTCCCTTTCTGGAAGTTGTATGCTATAATATTTTTCATAAAATGACTAATCTTATGTACAGTGGTAAAAAAGACTTCTGAAAAACCTGTTTCCTGCCCTCTTACACTGTATACATGATTTTATACAGGAAAAATAATCTGTCATTTTGTAGTTAAGGCGCAAAGGCCAGGAAGCATAAGAGTAAAGTTCCGGATTTTTCCACCTTGACTAATCACAACTCCACAGAAAATTCCCCAAAGTCCTTTAATTTGTTTAGGACAAAGTGCTCTCTGCAGAGAGAATGCCAAGGACAAGTGTCCTGGGTGTCCTTGAACACTGGCATCCTGTTTCCAGGGAGAGCCTGGGCTGAGGGTTAACAGTCCTTACTGTGTTTAGTGCTCACTGTTTGTTTTCTGTGTGTCAGGTTTGTATGGGCGATGCAGTCCATTCTCTAAAGCTGCCAGATGCAGCTGTGTTACACAGTCAAATTAGATTGCTAAAGGTATGAAATAATTAGTGACTCCTATTCTGCAGCATGAAGTTACTTGAAACACTTAAAACCTAGTAAGTTAGGCAGCTCAGAGGCAGGGAGAAGCTCTCTTGAAATCTTAAGAATTGGCTGAAAGCCAGCACAAGCAGAGATCTGTTTGTTCCATTAACATATATAAATATTCTTGAATTCTGGGTGGAGCTTCTAATCATGCAGCTGTCCATTTTCTTGAAAGGAAAGAAAAGAATCCTGTTCTATCCTATCTGAATGATCTAGTATAAAGAAGAAAAGAGTAAGTAATGAACAGGCTTGTGCTAATGGCAGAATTTAATTTTCAAGTTAATCTTTGCCGAACAAAATAGTCTTGCAGTCTGTCTTTCGGACCAACAGTTGGTACAGCACACTGAAGGACATAGCATGGATCACATTTTAGCTTTGTTCTTAACATTATGTGCAGCTTCCTTATTAGGAAAAACACTTTAACTTATGTCCCTTGAAGGAGTGATGTGTTCCAATATGCTCTAATTCAGAGTTTTGCCATACAGTTAGAATACTATGTTGAAAATTTTAGTAACATTTTGCTTGAGACTTGCAGAGTTTACAGACTTCTTGATTCCTTTCTATCATTTCACTGACACCTAGTTTGCATGTCTACTCATGTTCAGAATTGTTTGGCTGGGCTGTTTGGGTGCTGTCTTGTGTCCAGGAGAGGCTGATCCAGTTTCTCGGAATATGCTTCATTCAAATCATATTAAGCTTACCACGAGACATCACTTAGTTATGTAATATTCTTTTAAAAATACAAGGAGTGAAGCAGTATCTTGCTGCTCCTGCCTCCTTTAGCATGAAGTAGTGTCTGTAAATTTTTCAAGAATCCAATTTCTTCTTTTGACCAAGGCAATTCAAAAGAAACATGTCTTATCTTTAAGTCGTTTTCTGCATTGAAATGTATATCAGTCTTTAATCCTTCTAGTCTTTCTTCATTCCCAGTTATTAATCCTACCAGGAATGTTTTCTTTTACTGAGTAAATTGTGGAGGAAGGGTAAGTAGGCCAGTATTTCCATTATTCCTGTTGCATAATAGATTTGCCTCTCTGACTGTGTTATGCATGACTGACCTTCCGTTTGGGGCTGGTTTATTAGACTTCATTTCAAGTATTTGTCAACAGTTACTTTGTCAGTCATGTTGGGCCTTAAGTATGAGTCACGTTCAGAGGCTGAACTGCATTTGTACATCCTGAGCACATTCATTCTTTGGTGCACAGTTGGAAGACCTGTAAGAGTGGGTGGCCACAAGTTGTAACTGCTTTAAATCCCATTGAGAGGTGGAAGAGGGGTGCTGCTTTTGAATAGTCTTGGACAGGAAAATGGTGGGGAGTTTCAGTAGCTTCAGTGGGTTTTTGTTTGCTTTTTAGTTAATATGAGTGAATTAAAAAATGAGAATAGTAGGGCTACCCTAGCTCCCTTTTTAAGAGTAGTCTTAGATGTTTTTACTGTGGTAGGAAGGAAGTGTGAAATACCTCCTCTCTAAGAAGACTACATGCATAATAACAGTATACATATATATATATAAATTACCTTTGGCAGAAGAGGGATGGAAGGCACAGAGGAGCATTCTAACTAATTAAATTACTGGGAGGCAAGAGTGCCAGAGGAATTATTTGATTTGTAACATAGCAAGCTAAATCTGTAGTTGAGTAGCACCTGCATCTCAGAAGATCTGTCAGGCACTGAGGAGAGACTGCTTGGTACTTGGCACTTCTGAGAATCTAGTACCCTAACTTTCCATCTGAGGTTTGAGATGCTTCTAACATAAGGGCTCGAACTTGAGAAGCCTCAAGAGACTTCTGTATTGAATGTTTTCTGCCTATTAATGGACTGTGACTTAACAAGTAGATGAAAAGCCACACAGTGACATCAATCTCTGGTCCCCACTGATTTTAAAGTGCAGATCCCCAGACTAGTGTGTATATAGATGTCACTACTTGATTTATTTGTTGTAATGAAAACAAATTCATGGAAGCTGGCTGAAATTTCTCATTGTTTACAGATTTGCTGTAGAAGAAAAACATGACATACTGTCAAAGTTTTATCTTCAGATAACCCAGTCTAGAGAATGATTTTGCCAACAAGTGCTCTCTCATAAAAATGATTCCTTTGTTTCTGTACCCTCTTTCTTTTCCTCTTCTTCTATATCTTCCGAATCTCCTGCAACTACATTTGCCTGTGAATATTTAGATATATTTCAGCAAAGCTTCTTAATGTAGTTATCTGTTGTGCTTTTACTTCCACTTCTTTAGATTTTTTGCTTAAAACCAAACAGATCTCCCATCCAGTTATTTTTATATCATATGTAAACTTCAGATCTGTTTTGTAAGTTTCGCTCTGCTATGCTCTGACTTGCTTCTCCTCTTCATCTCTTTCCCCCATTAGAACATCAGCCTTTCCTGTTACCCCCAATATAGCACTAACCCTTCCTGTTACCTTTCTGCCTCTTCCTTTCTACTACTTGTGTCTCAAAATAGCTGTAGTAGTTTCTGTTAGCTGAACCTAGAATTTGAAGGTTGATGGATAATGTTACATTATGAAGTCCTTTGTGGGGTGGTACAGGAGGAATTATTATTTCTCTGTTTAAAGCCCAGGGAGAAGTTGATAGCTTTGCAAATACTAACTGTAGGGCCATTTATGGGAAGGGAGTTGGTATGTATTACAAACCACAGAATGTTTTGGGTTGAAAGGGATCTTTAAGGTAGTGTTGGAGACTCTTGGATGCTCTTTGTTGACATGTATATTTGTCCTGTATTTTGGTTTGCTATGACTATTAACCCGTTGTAAATAGACATCTAATTCCCAAGTGTGAGGTTTGTTGCAGAAAAATCTCTGGTATATCTCCCAAAAGAAACTGTTATAAAAGCATGTGTTTTTTCCAGTCGCTAGAGGTTGATATACTTTCATTTCCATATGTGTTTAAAAAAGTCACGTAGCATTTACTCACCGGAAGCTTTACAATGGAGTAGCACTGCAGCTATTGCTAATTTGGTAGTTCAAGTTGAGCTCAAGTGTGGAAGTGGTTTTTTTTGTTTGTTTCGCTGCCTTTTTTTTTTTTTCCATATAGCTGAGAATCCTCTACAAGCAAGATTCACATATCTCCAGAAATAATAGCTTGTTTTGCAGAAACTGATGTTGTTCTGAGGGTGTGTTCAATAACACAGTTGTTAATAACATGCAGTTACAAAAGTCCATCACTTGACAAAGTAAGGGCAGTAACTCATCAGAAAAGCTTCTGAAAGACTTTTCACCAGACTATCTCCTTGTTGTGCTATTAGAATTTGTACACTTAAAGAATACTTAAGTGATTTTCAATAGTACAGTGATATAGGATCCTCATCAAGAAGTGAAAGAATGTATTTTAGACTATAGTTTTCAGAATTTTTGCAAAAAAATCCTAAGCACTGTGCCTTTTTCTATCAAAATAACAGTAGGGTATTAGTCTAAGTTGGCAGCCACTATGCGCTGACTGTTATTACTGATGTTACCAGAACTGTCTAAATTTTGCAGCTGTCTGGGATATCAGTATATTACAAAGCAAGTTAAATCAGCATGTTTTTTGAGAGTGATGGCTTTGCGCACATCTCACTAGAGCAGTTGGAATGCTTGAGGTAGCTATCTAGCTGTTTAAAAATATACACACCTGCTAGTTACTTTCAAATGCTCAGTAATGGATGTACTAGTGACATAAAAAGAAGATTCACTCTCTTTTGACAGATGTCAGCATTATTTACACATTGCATGTTCAAGAATTGCAGTTATTTCAGTATCACTGTGTGTTATTCTACTATTCCTCCTTATCCCTCCTTATTTTTCTAGTTAATTCTGCCTTGTGGGCGGCTTAATGTAAAATACATGTCTTGTTTGTGGTGATTTTTTTTTTTCTTGGACTCTAGCTGATGTATGTCTTTAACGTAGAAATTGAAGTTCTTTCTAGTGGTTGTTCTATCATCCCAATTACAGAGCTATGCCATAGGAGGGGGAAAGAGGTATGAGATAAGGCTAGATAAGAGAGCAGGTGGAATCAAATACTGAAATACATTGTATTACATGTAAACAATTGTACCTGTACTGTTTCTTGATCTTATTTTGTTCCTGCTTTAGATATTTATGATATATTCATATGTTGGAGGAAGGCCAACAATTGTAGGTTAAGAAAAAAAATAAGCCTTTTGTTGTACTAGAAGTATTTCACTCAGTGTCCTTGAAGAATAAAAAAATAGTTGCATTCTTCAGGATTAAACGCTTTTCACGGAACCAAGACAGTTAACTGTAAATGTGCTGCTTTTTTCAAAATGTGAACTTTTATTTCATTGAGAGAAGTTATGTTTGCTCAACTCTGCTTTTCTTTGTGCCATTCAGAAATAATCAAGAGACTCAAAGACCTCAGTAGAACCACCAATAGGAAACACATGAGGGAAGATCTCACCTGTTTCTCAGAAAGTTACCTGTCCTTTGTTACCAGTTAAAACAGCGTGCTTCTGCCTGTAGCTCTTCCAGTCCTAGGTCACAGTTGTCAGATTGTGGGACAGGTACCAGCCTTTGGGTTTCAGGCTGTATCTGGAAGTCATCATCCCCTGGCTGTTCTGGAGTGCAGAAAGTGCACAGCCTTGCCAGCATGTTCTGGTAATTTTATGGGCAGGAAACACTGGAATTCATGTTGCCTTCTATGGAGACTTGGTTTCCTTGGAGCTGGCATAGATCCTAGATACTTCCTCCACTGTCCACTGTTGTAAAGTGACAGGCCTTCAGGTACAGGTCTACTGATTTGATGCCATTAAGTGAAAAACTAGTCTGGCCTTCAGTTAGGGCATAGGTAAACTGTGATTTGCTTTCCACCTTTTGCTGTGTGATAGTCTGCCACCATGTGTGAGAATGCTTTTGTATTCTGTTTAATCTCTGCATATGCTATTAACCGATATCATTTCATTAAAATTTACTGGCGAGATGTACATGAGATAAATATTCTGTTTCCATTGTAAACTACTTATTTGTACACAGCCTCTAAAACATATTTTATGAATTAATGTATTTGATACTCAGGGTTCTCATGAAGAGTTAATATTTTTCTCTTCTCAAATAATTTTCTGCTCTTCAGCAGAATTTTTGCCCTGAGAAAGAGAAATCCAAAATGAAAACAATTAATTTTATTTGTTTTCTTTCTTCTGATACCAGAAATGCTAAACAACTTCTTTTTAGGAAATTGCTGACAATATTCTGGCATTTACAAGCAAGAGTATACCAAAACTCATCCAAGAAATAATTAATTTTAAAATATTTTAAATTGTATTTATTTAGCTGTATATTCTGAATGGAAACACTGCCTATTTCCCACTCCTTCACAATGTACAGAATTAGTCCAACTCTTAATGCCAATAAAGATTTAAATTAAACCATGGGAAGGTGTGAATGAGCAGTGCTTTAGACCACAGCACAGTATGCTGATTTGGTCGTTGAGTCCTTTTCTGTTTCCTGTCTTCAATCTCTGTGCCCCAGAGAAGGCCACCTCTCTTAAACAGAGCTCTTTCTGGAAGGCTGTGTTTATAAGGAGACTGTTCTCACTAATTTTGAAAATACAGGTCTCATCTCAGTAGTTCTTAAGTGGAACTGCAGTGTGAGCTCCCCATCAAGACTGGATCATAAATGAGCAGCTTCTGCAGAGCATCCCTGGAGAGGAGCAGGCTGGTGGTGACAGGTAGCTGAGCCAGGGCACTGTGCCTCTGCAGCTCTTCATGTCCGTGGTCACGTCTGGCAAAGGCTTGCCTGCCTGCTTTCTGGTGGGGGGAGAGAAGGGAACACTCTTATCTGGCAGCTCGGAGGAGTAGATAATGAAACCCTTTGTGTCCCCCTCTGGAGACATGTGCCTCAGCAGCAATGAGCTGTGCAGCTGCAGCCCTAGCAACGAGGGCCTGGAGAAAAGAATGAGGGCAGCTTCCCAGCGCAGGATGGCTGGAGGGTTGAGGATGAGCAAATTGAATGGGAGTGTAGTATTTAGATGAACCTGCATGCCTGTTATTCCTCCTAGGGATATATATTTTTTTGTTTTAATTTTGATCCTTAGAGTGAAATATATCCACGTGTCTTTTAGTACATAGATAAATCTATGACTAAGGACCTGCTAGTGTTTTTGTTGCTTTTAAGATACTTGATAGTGCTTTTCTCAAGAATTCATTGTGTTGTTTGGTGCTGTGCAGACAGTTCATTGTCACCAGTTAGAGCATGAGATAAGTCAGTTTGAGCTGATTTTTGTAGTGTAGGTGCTCAAAATCCTTAAGGATGCAATGGTTTAAGAAAGGAATTTATTTTTTAAAAGTGTACTGATTCAAAGGGATGTTTGCATTGGTGCTTGTAAAGTGGTTATGCTTATTGTGACAGGAATTTTCTAGAGAAAAATATTTCATATTTTTAAGGTGCAGCAATCTGATCTATTTCCATGGGAAGTTATATGAATGAGTTGAGGATAACTCTACTGTTCAGAATAAGATAGGCTTCATTAATTACCTAGCTGTGGATAGTAATTCACAAGCCACAGTTTGGGCTGCATGTCTGGGAGAGAGGGGGTGATTGTTTGAGGGAGGGACTGAATAATAAATACCTTAAACCAAATGATCTGTGTCTGAGTGGCAGACAAAGAGGGCTTTGGGGCAGTGCTGATTATTCCATGTGAAAGGACCACAACCATATCTGACCTGCGTGCCGAATCTTGCATGTGAGCCATCACTCCTTTTTCTCCAAAGAAAAACAGGAAAATCAAATCCGCTTAGAAAGGAAGTACACCTTGCCAGTGAAGGTGTATGTTATTGACTGCATATAGTAACTAGATGAGTTACTATAATGAGGAATGGTGATGAGGAAATTTTGGTTATTTTAGTTCTGTTTTTCAGTCTTTTCACAAATGCAGTGGACATTTTTTAACAAGTCATATACCGATCTTTGTTCTCCGTTCCACTTTTATACCTCCTAGATGCAGTCTGTAATGTTTATCCTACAAGCTGATTGAAAGTCACAGCCCAGAGCAAATGGACCGGCAGATGTGGTGATTCCTGGATGTTCTCTGATCAGGCCAAAATGCTGACCTGAGGCAATTTCGAGTCCAGGACCACGTTCAAGTCCACTGACTGTGCTATACAGGCACTATTGTCCTGCGCATGAACTGGGTGAAGTCTGGTGGTAGAATGAATGAGTTTCTAGTTTCTTGGCTTCCCTTTTTTTTTTGCCTCTCAACCTGAGCACTGGAGGTGAAAGCGGAGGAGAACATGTTCCTTTTACTAGGTATATTTGTTGACTTGCTGTAAAGTGCAGAGGGAAAGGTCAAGTGTTAAAAAATCCGGAGACACCTCAATATTCAAGCTGTAGAATTCTCTGTATTTTTTGGTGAGGGGTAGGAAAAATAAAGGAAATATTTGGATTAGGAGAGAATTTGAGGCTGTACTTAAATGCTTAATTTAGTAATTATATCTTATGCTCTTCTCAGAAGTTGCTAGTGAAGTCAAAGCTACCGATTTAAAGTTTGACACCCTCTTTAACCGTCCTTTTCCTTTATTTGAGAAGGAAAAACATGTTCAAGAGCAACTGCAACTTTTATCTGAGTGCATACTTCTTACACCTTAATCTTAACTTCCAGATAAAAATTGTTGTCCCAGGCAAAGGAATTGGTGTGTGGTTTTAGGGTTTTTGTTTCCGAATACACAGAGCGAATCTTTGTCAGCAGATACAAGGAAAATGTCTCCCACACCACCCACGCACAGAGAAGGAAAAATGTCACAGTTGTGTGACATTGAAGGAGATAGGACCTTGTTCAAAACAGAGAAACTTTGTATGATAAACTGAATTGTCTCCATGCAGCTGTTTGACAATTTAGTCAAAGTAGTTGCTTTTTTCATTTGAGTTTATTTACTTAAATCAATTACATATGCAGATTCGATTGTACCCTCCAGCAAAACTCTACTCACCAACAGAACTTTCACTGGAAAGGATTATACAAATAAAATATTGTGATGTTAGTAAACAACTCAAAACAAACAAACAAAACCAGACAGAATTAAGAAAATGTAAAGGCAGGAAAGATTTCCTTTTTTCTGTGATAGAGAGGCTTCCATTGAATTTTAGAGCTTAGCTTGACATAATGGAGTTTCACACCAGTTCTGTAGTGTGGAGACAGAGCACCCACCACAAAGTTTGTGAATGCATGAAGATATTTACTACTTGTAAATACCAGTTGTATATTTCAAAGATAATACAATGTCTTTTTCAAAAGTGTCTGCAAAGCTTCTTAGGAGTTCAGGGTAACTGGAGATAGTGGAAAGCATCTCTATAGAACTAAAGAAAATAGTGCATCTTCTCTCAAAGTCAAAAAATCTCTCATTGTACCTCTTTTATAAAAGGCAATGTGCTAGTTTGGGCTATTTTTGTCTTTTCAAAACTTGTCTAATGCCTGTTTTATGACCATTTGCCACAGTTGTTCTTGAGAGAAGATAGAGCTGTTGTACTAGTCAGTGCTTTCTGTCTCTAAATTGCTGCAGTGAGGGCATAGGACAAGTTCCACTGTGTTAAATGAGACTAGGTCTGTGTTTGGAAAGAGAAGCATGTGCTGACCATGGCAGTACCAGTAAAAGTAGTGGATTTGTATATTAGGAAGTTCTAATGGTTTGTCTTGTTTCTCCATAATAACAGTCAGAGCCAGGATGATGCTTCTGCATATGTATTTACCTTGTGGTCTGAGGAACTAAGCAGTTGCCAAGGGAAATAACTGATTAACTAAGTTTATCTGTCAGAAGAGTGGAGTAAGACACCAGATGGTGAGAGCAGTGTAGAAGGTTCTGGAAAAGCATTTCAGTTCCAGGCTTAAACTTGAAAGCATCTGATCTGAAATCCATCAGGAGCTAAGCCTTGTAATTTACTGTGCTGTCTCTGGCTTGTTTGAAGAAACCTGGTAGTCCTTCATGATGCAAATCACTGCAACAGTTGTCACTGCCATTTTCCTTTAGCTTTGTCATTTATGTTACAAAAAATTGCCTGATGTGTTGGCTGTCTGAAAAATCTGTAGTTGATCTTGAGAAAAGGAACTTGTATTTTCCTGTTTCAAGTGGATAAATGGTTTTGAATGATGTCTGAAACCTCAGTCTTCATGCTTATGTTTATTGAGATTCTTACTCTGTGTGGCAGCAGCATTCTTTTCATAGTGAGGCAGCACAAGTATTATACTTCACATTTATTATTCAGGACTGTTCAAGTTATCAGCAGAAGTACTCCATGCCGTGTGATTGTTTTGGCATGAGAAATACTGTGGTCAAAACGTTTATTTCTTAGGCTTCCCTTACAGTTTCTCTTTAGGTCAGAAGGTTGGGAAACTAGAGGGGATTAGTTGGTGTTTCCTTTACCTTCCTTACCTGTTAACTAACTAAAATAGGTAACTAACTAAAATAACACAAGAGAGATTGCTTGGAGACAATATGCCTTTGATCTGTATCACATTTGCGGATGCTGTTTTCAAATATATTTTCTTACAAATAATCTCATTTCTTCCCTTTCCTCCCTCCCAAACAAATTCTCCGGAGCTAGGTCTTTGTACTTGGAAGTGTTCAGTGAGTGTAGGCAAGCAAATATTGCCAGATAAGGTGATGGCCTAATTGAAGTGCCCACAATGGGGCAAAGAATGTAACTTCATTGCTGAGCCATCTTATGGCAATAAGATTTTATTTCTCACTGATAACATCTGCTGTAAGTAGATACTATTTTGATCAGTACAGAATTTAATATTTAGTGTGTTATTTTTCCTTGCCACATGTGTTCAATGGAGGAGAGAAGTACAGATGTTCTTGGGGAAGAAGAGGAAGCAAGAAGTAGATAAGAGAAATGTCTGAAGGCTGTGCTGGGCCAGTGTTGAGACCCAGACAACATGGAGCAGAAGCAGAGAGCACAGGTTCCTCTATTAACAAAACTTGTGGTAACATAAGTATGAAAGGACTCTGTAACAAGAAGAGCCTAGTTCTCTTTGAATGGCTGTTTTTCACCATCACTCCATAAAGGGGTAGCATTGCATTTAAGGGCTGCTTGGCTTGTTCTGTTTCATTTTCCAGCTTTTGGCCCTTACCCCTACTGTCCCCAGGATTTAACATGCCTGCTTCACATGCAGAACCACAGGAAGAACAGAAGGAAAAGCACTAGAGACTGAGAATTGTGCAACTTGACACACCTTGATTGTTTTGTTTGTTTGAAATAGCAGCAGAAAGGTTAAATTTGCACACAATTCTAACATCAGTTTCAGCCCTTAACAGCAGCATACTAGTGCAAGTATCTTGAGGAATATGTCTAGTAGTTTGGGGGTCACTTTTCTCAAGTTCTGCATCCTCTGTCACTCTAATATCTTTATTTCTTTGAGTTTTGGGCTGTACCAGTTAGATCATCCTGCAGAAGCTACATACATAATAAAGAATAACAGGATATTTATAAATTTTTTAAAAACCCAAAACATGTGGAATGCATCCATGGCAAAAATGTCAAGGTAGACTTGAAGTGAAGTTAGGAAAATTACTTAGAAAGCCTTGGTTAATTTATTTTAAAAGAAAACAATGCATTGTATATCTTTACTTGGAATGTCATTCATAATGGAAATAATAGTAAAAGGCTAGTGTTGTGTGATCTCCTCCAACATGCACACCTTCCAGATGCTTATTTGTACTTCTTGCTGTATCTTGCCTTTTCAGAAGTGGAGCAGTAGAGAAAATGTTATTTGAGAAAGTGGAGGGAAAAGTTGAGGGGAGGAGGAGGGATGAGAAAGTGCTTGTGAACTGTAAGGAAATGAAGGGGCATATTTTTCGGGCTTAAATGGCTTAATCAGCAGAATAACTTTTTAAGGGCACTAATGAATACTGCATCGTTTGTTTTCTTCAAATGGCATTTGAATGCCTGTTAAGAAAAATAAATTATACAAATGAACTAGAGGTTCAAGATCTTCAGTTATTACTGTAATGTCTCTTTGTGTAGAGTATTTGTTAATGATGTTGTGGAGGCCTTTTCACAGTGGAAGCACACCTGTCCATCTATCACTGTTCCTGTTTGTAACTAAAAATTCCAAAGCAGGCTATCTTTATCTACATAATGAAGTTTCAGACTTCAGGGAGGTTTTTTCTGCTTCTTAGTTAATAAAACAAAAAACTGGAAACTAACAAAAGAAGACTGAACATCTGGGTAAATACCAAGCAGTACAAGCTTATTAGTGGCCACAAATCAACCAATGACTTAACTATATATTTATATATTGTTTTAAAAATCTACTTTCAATTTAATAAAGCTTGGCAAAGAACAATTATGCAAAGAAATGCAGTTCTAGCAAATATATCCATCAAAAAACAGTTACTAGTTCTCCTGGTAACTTCTGTAGGTTAGTATTAGTAACTAAGATTCCTTTCCAAACTGTATTTAGTTTTTTTACCTGTTTTTCTTGTGCAACTTATCTCACTTACAAGACTTCTAACTCTTACTTGTAATCTCAAGCTGTAAGTATAAAGTCTGTATCTTGAGAAAAAAAATTAGGCATTTAAAATATTTTTATGTCATATGAGAATCCTTTTAAAATATCTAATGACTAGCATAAACCCTTGTATTAATAAACAGTGAAAAATGAGGCGTTATCTGGCACAGTTACAGTCCTATATTTTTGCCTATTTGTAGCAAAGACAACAAATGTTCTTTCATATTTTGCTTGGTGTACCTGGCAAGTAAGCATTGATAACTCTTAACAACTTTATATGTGTTTTATTAGTGTAACCTAAGGAACAGACTCTCTGTATTTATTAGGGCTTTGTTAGACAGTTGTGCAATTGGTTTTGTCAAAGAGCTGCTGAAGATACTGCAGAGGTTTTATAAATACAGAAGATTGACATAAGAGGAATGAAACTACTAAGAGTACATAAAACTTGATAAGTATATGCCTTTAACTCCCCATGTAGACACTGTCATTTTGCATGTCTAGTAGAGAAGTAGTTTCCATGGACACTACAGGCACTGCAGTATATTCATGTTATATATCCCTGCCACAGTCAGTCTTTCCCACTTGAAGAAAGATTAAACCTGGTCTTTTCTTAAAATTACGTTAGTTGAGGAGCAACATGCATTACCATCAGACATGCAGAAGACCATTTGCTATGTTTCTGGGCAGTAAAATTGTATAATTGAAAGATTCCCTTTAAAAATTATGTGATTTTGTCACTAAAAGATCAGAATATGTCTTTATAGTGATATTGCTGGAATGCAGTGAAAGCAGATGCCAAGGCACATGTGTAGAGGTTTTTGTAATCCATCACAGATTAAAGTAATCAGCAGTGCATATTCAATGGGGCTTTTTCCAAGGCATACTATTCAATGAACTTCAGAGTTCTGTAAGAAGAGTACAGAAAAACTTATACTCCTTTGTATATATATCTGCTTTCTAACAAAATAGAACATATTTTACTTTTGTTATGTCTCTTCAAAAATAAAAGATGAACATACAGAATTCCAAAAAGTAGTAGATATTTGTTGGCTTGTTGAAAGAGTTTCTGTCTTCTGCATCTCTGAGCAGTCCCAATGCCCCACCTCTGTGAGAAGATGTGCATTCAAATCCATAAAATGGTGGAAATGTGTGTGCTTAGAACAAAGTTGACTATGAATATCTTTGGCTGTCTTAAAATACAATTGTTGCATGCCTTCGCTTCCCACACATAAAAAGAGGAAGGGGTTAAGGAGGCCATGAGCCTCTTGTTTATTTGTTTGGTTGGTTTTAGCAATTAAACTAATTCCTGTTAAATACTAGAAATAGAAATAATGATAATTTATTATATTCAAATATCCTTATATATATATATAAGAAGGCAGTGGATCAAAAGATGATGGATCATGCCTGTGTTAGAATATATAAAGTTCAGGGAAAAAACTTAGGCTGCTTATCTGCTTGGTACTGTTTTTCAAAGTTTTGGCCAAGTCTTTGTATCGTTACTGAATCAATTTTATTTTTTTGGTAATGTAACTTTTTAACATGCACCAAGAACCTTTTCCTTTCTTCCCCCACTGAAAAATGTGCTGAAACTTTCGCTACTTGCCTACTGAGACTGTTATACATTTAAAAAAAAAAAAAACCCAAAAAAAACCAGGAAATGTTTTTTTGATAATGACTTTCTGGTTTTTCCCCTATATCAGTTAACAGATAAATTGATTAAATCTGTGTTAGAGTTAGTAAGGGGTCCTGGAGTCTGGGTGTCAGAGTACTAAAGTGCTGTTGTACAAACAAACCTGTCTTAGAAAGTAGTAACTTAGTTATATCAACAATGTCATTTGTGTTTTGGACATAACAATTATTTTACTGATTCAGGTTGTGTTTTATGCTTCCATCTTTCATCTGAAAGCATGACCATGCAAGTAAAAACCTTCTATGTTTGATAAATAAGCTAGATAATTTGATCTCGTATTTATCCTTTGTAATTTAACTTTGATTTTTGATTTTTATCCATACCTATGCTCTGCTTAGGCGCCTCTGTTTCCCTTCAGAGCAGCAGTGTCTTTCTGTGAAATTAACAGACTGGTATCTTACAAAGATTCTGACTTGGCAACATGCTCTGAGCTTGTCTGTGTTATGTAGTAACTCTTGACAAGTTAGTCAATATTTTGCAATAGAAGCCATTTATGAGCTTCTATTGCAAAAGCATTTACTTTTGTACTTTCTATTGTAAAGCATTTACTTAGGCCAAACACAAAACCCCTTAAGTCCCTAATTTTTGTAGTTGTCATTACAATTATATGGAAATAATTCCTTTAGTTTTGACACAATTCAACTCTGATTTCTCTGTGCTGAGTAGCAATACACTGCATTTTTCAGGAGGAAAAACACCTGCCTGACGAATTTTTAGCTAGGCCGTTTGGCATGACTCTGCTCTGCAGTTATCGCATCTTAAAAACTAAGTTAGATCTGTCTCTGGATGCCCAGCTGTCAACCCTACAGAGATGGGCATGAAGAAGGTGAGGTAGAAGAATGTGTGAGGGGCAGGGAGGCATTTGGGGAGGGGGGCCATGGTCTGAGGCTGGATCATGTCTGTCTGTGGGAGTTGCAGCAGCTGGTCCAGACTCACTTTCTGTAGTCTGCTCCAGAATTGTGTGGTGTAGGTAACATTGTTCTGCTTGTGCAAGTCAGCTCCCTCACATACAGCCTCCCTTGGCATCTCCTGAGGTGCCATCATGGGATGTGGAGGAAGTGTAGCACAATGATTATGCATGAAATCCTATCTTAGATAACTAAATGCCTCTTCTGTAGGCACAGTGTATGTAAGAGAGGGCAAACCTAATCTCATATCCAGTGTGTTCTTCACTGCCTTCACTTTCCCCCTTTCCAGAGTATGTTTTCTGATATCTTACTTAATAAATTGGTCTCTAATCTGCGAATTATGTTAAGAACATAAGGCTTTCGAAGGCAGAAGTTGTTGTGCAGGAGCATGACTAACAGAAAGCTAAAAGTAATTAAGCAGCAAATGCTGTCTGGCCTTGAGCTAAATAATTAAATATCCTTATTTGGGGGCAGGGAGCATTGTGATAGGGTTCTTTGTGGGCTTTTTTGGGTGGTTGAGATTTTTTGGGGACATCTTCTTTTGTTGTGATACCTACTTACTAATTCAGAGTAGAACTCTCAGATCAGTCCAAGAAAATTAACCTGATTAGAAGAGCTGGGCACCTTGTTAATTTTTGTTTAAGGAATTTAAGATTCCGGGTAGCAAAAGCACTGTGTACAACAGTGCACGTACAACATCTATTTCTGAACACTGGGAAGCAGGATATAAAGTGGAGTTTTTCTAACTGCACTTAATTGAGAAGCAATTGTTGTGAGTTGTTCTATCAACAATAAAGTTAACACTTTACCTTCACAGTTCCTGGATTAATTGATTAAAAATTTTTGTGCTATTTAAATCCTCCTTAAAAGAGGTATTTAGTAGCTGGCATGACTCAGCTTTACAAATGCCATGTTCTGCCTCCAGTGAATATAATTTTTTTGTGTGACATAAGCTTGATCTAGAATGTATTGGGAAAAAAATAACAGAAAGGGTGTTTCTAGTTCAAAATACACTTAAGGGCAAATGAAAAATATTTTTAAGAAAGAGAGTTAACAGCAGATGCATGAGTGTAGCAAAGCCATCTGGCTGAAGTACTTCTGCAGTCAGAATGTCTGCGTAAATGTAGTGCAGGTGAATCAGATTTTGTTTATGGGGAGAAAAGTAAAACCTTAGTAATCTTCATATCCATCTGTTTCCTCCACCAGCTTTTAAAATGTCAGCTACCTGCACAGAGGTATATAACATCCATGAGGCTGTACCTGGAAAGCTGTGTGAGGTCCTTGAACCAGGCTTGCCTCCTGGGGTGAAGTTTGGAGCTAGCTGGGTGCCCAGTGGCTGCCCAGTCCCACCCTCCTGCAATCCTTGGCCAAGAACCTGCTCCAGATCTTGCCAGTATACCTCTTGGCCTGTTTTTTGTCCCTTCTCACACAGCCAGATCTTAAACAAATCACATGCTTCTGTTTCACAGAAAACTTTCAAACTAATAGTGAAATAGACACAACAAGAAAGTTTTTATCTTGAGGGCAGGCAGGAGACCGCAAGCTGAATCCAGATGTATCCTGGGAGGTTTATCTGTCTGTGTTCTGAGAAGCAAAACAGAAAGTGTCCAGGTGTAATGTTTCAGTCCTCTCATGCTTATTAATGTAACTTACGGAAAATACTTGGCATCACAGAGAGCAGAGGGTTCTTCATATGATAAATGATATTTTTCACAATTTATTTCATAGAAATGTAATTTTGACAGTTTAAGAAATTGAGATTTAGTTGATTTTTTTGTTTTTATAAAAAAACCCCAAAATTCAAAACCCCAAAACTCAGAATGTAAAAGCACAGTTTTAATGCTATGAAGCATGATTTAAACATGTTTAAACACATTCTGTTAGTAGGCTCTTGGATAAGATCAGGCAGTTTGTGACACAGGATAATCTGCAGTTTATTAGTGAATTGTTGGCAGACTGAATTTACATCTATCAAATTATATCCTATTTGTGAGTGTACCCGTTTTTTTAAGAGGATGTTTCTAACTACATACTGTACTTGCATTTTCTGTCGACTATATGACAGTACAATTTTGAAGTTGTTAATATAACTACGAGTTCACTGCAGAGTTCAAATATTGTCATCCCGTGGTTATTTGGGGTCAGAGTATGCTTTTCACATTACTGATTTACTTCCTTATAGTGAGAAGCTAAGAACTGAGTTACTTAAGATTTCTTTCCTATTTAGTGAACAAGGACGGCAAGTTGTTTATGGCTTTGTCAGCAGCTTTTGGTTTTGGGAGGTAAAACAAACCTGTTTAAGATTTACTGGTGCGAACAAGCTAGTTTAGGAAAATGACTTGTAGCCTTGACACCTTTATTCTGGGTTTTCCTCTCCCTGGGGAATGTACCTGTCAATGTAGGTAAGCCATACACCACTGTCTATGTGGGTGTTTCCTGTGAAAGCCAAACCATTTGAGGTTTGCAGTGGTTTTACACTGGCTGTAGAACTCCATGTGCGTTTTACTCTGCCACTGAGATACTAACCAGAGGTTGTTTCCCAAATGGACATTTTTAACAGTAATCACTTTTTTGTGGGTACACAGGGAACACAAGTCAGTGTTCCTTGGCATGATAGGCAGCTCAGTTCTGAGGAGACAATCTGGTTTCCTTTAGATTCCAATTGCAGTACAGCAGTAACTGTTCTGCTGAGAATATGTACTTTGTTAAAATGTTTCTGGAACATTTTGAAACTCCCTTTTTGTATGGCACTTTGTTTCTTAACAAGGTCAATAGTTCTGGTATCTTGAATGAAATTGCATTTAAGTGTTGAAAATTTGTGCACTGTATATTTTTATTTTAAGCTGACTGTCTGTACTTAGTTATTTTTCTGCATAGGAAACATGGCTTGGGGTCCTTTGGGTTTAAAATTGGACATCTTGACCTGATTTCTTATTTTATTTTTCTAAATTTTAATAACTTATAATTGAACTTAATGAGGTAAAGTTGTTCATATTGTTCGGTGTATAAAATGCTATGTGGAAGGTGAACTAAGAGAAGTCATGATTATAGTGTTATCTAAAAGGCTTTAATTTGTGATTAAATGGTGATGAAATTACTATTAGTGATTGAATGAAAATTTAACGGTAATCAATTAAGTGGTAATTGAATGCAAACTAAGCAGTGATCTAACCCAATTTTCAAGAAAGATGAGAAGGACTGGTAATTACAGGCCTGTCAGTCTCACTTCAGTACTTGCTATGAGAGTTATTGAAAAACATCTTAAGGACAGCACAGTCATTGGTCACAACCAGCATGAGTTCATGAAGGGAAAGATCTGATTGCCAAACTTAATTTTCTTTTACAAGGTAACCCACCCAGTTGACCAAGGGAAGCCAGCTGATGTAATCTTTTTAGATTTCTCCAAAGCCTCTGATACTGTCTTACAGTATCCTTCTGGAGAAAATGTCCAGCCCACAGCTGGATAAGCACATCCTGTGATGGGTGAGCAGCTGGCTCACAGCTCAGGCACAAAGGGTTACAGTGAATAGAATGACATCAGACTGGTCACCTGTCACTTTTGGGTTCCATGGGGCTCCGTCTTAGGGCCAGTAGTCTTTAATATTTTTTAAAATGGTCTGAATGGAGATATTGAGTAAGACTGCATGAAGTAACCTTACCAATTATACTAAATTAAGAGGAGCTGTGGGTTCCCTTGAAGGTGGGGAGGCCCTGCAGAGAGATCTGGATAGAGTAGGGAGCTGGGCAATCACCAGCCATATGAAATGTAACAAGAGCAAATGCCAGATTCTGCATCTGGTCCAAAGTATTGCTGCTTGAATATACAAACTTGGGAGCAAGAGTCTGAAAAGCAGCCATCCAGAGAGAGAGCTGGAAAGACATCTGAGGCTTGGTTCTATGGCAAGTTGATCATGATTTAACAGCTGCCCTGGCAGCCAGGAGGGCCAACCCTGTCCTGGGGTGCATCAGGCACAGCATCGCCAGCCAGGCAAGGGAGGGGATTGTCCTGCAGTGGGATGGCCTCACCTCAAGTGCTGGGGGAGTTTTGGTTACACATTTTAAGAAGGATATAAAGCTATTAGAGAGGCAAGGGTGACCAAGATGGTGGAAGGTCTCGAGAGCAAGACTTCTGAAGAATGGTTAAGGTCTATTGGTTTGTTCAGCTTGGAGAAGAGGAGGCTGAGGGGGTAACCCCATCACAGTGAGCTCAGGCTGGTTCTATTAGCTCGTCATAGGACATGGCCTAGATTCCTTAGTTCCTGTGAAAATATGCCTAGCAGAGTTTTGCACAGCAGGACTGACTTCAGTTAGACCTTCTGGTTGATGAGGTTAGTTTCCTGTCTGTATCTCTTCACTCAGAATGTGTGCATCCATCACAGACTTGCCAAACAGCAAACTTGATCTCCAGCCAAAAAATTAGTAAACATCCTTCTGTCTATCTGTCTGTCTGTCTGTCTATCTATCTATCTGTCTGTCATAAAATGAAAGTCAGTGAGGATTTTCAAGATTTTTATTGTAGCTACATTTTGTTCATACTCTTTGGAGGTAAACATCTTTATCAGTATAAGCAGCAAGAGCACTCTGCGGTCAAGTACTTACTTTAAAGAGTAAAGTAAATACTCAAATTCAACTCAATATTAAGGATCATTTGCAGAGAATTTCGGCTTGGGAAAGGGAGAAGCAAAGAGCAGTAATTCTTTTTAGTTAATGTGCATTATTAATGTGCAGTATCTGAATCAAGCTGAACTTTGAAGAGAGTCACTAAAGAAGATATTTCGGGAATTGCATTATTTCCTCTATGATAAACAATGCTGTATAGGTTGTTAGTGTTATTGCTATTAGTGAGGTATAACTCTGTGCATGTGTAATGCCTTAGTGCAAGCAACTGAGAATATAAAAAATCTGAAGAGTTTCTGATTTTTTTCTCTTTTCTAAATTCCATTCTCTTTTGACAAATGTGTGGTCCTTCCAGCAACAAACCAAAGCATGCTGTTGACCTGAAAAATGTTACTTCATGCTGACTACCACTCTAATATATGAATTTTTTTTTTTTACAAAATGTCCCTAGAAACTTTTTTCAGTTTGTAATTGTTCTTAATACAGACTGACTGTCTGGAATTTGTAGAAGTAAAAGCTTGTTATCTTTCTGGTTGGTTGTTTTCATAGTTTCTGGATATAGCATGATAGCCTTAGCCATAGGAACGAAATACTTTATGAATGCTGCAGTTACTAATTTTAGGCTGTGTGTGTGTTTCCTATGCACGTGTGCACACATGTATAATAGTATTTAGCTGGTTTCTTGTGTGTAGAAGTGGCTAAAAGGGGTTATCTGTGCTCTGAAGGTCTCTGTGTGTACTTCTCAGTAGCTGTGTTTCAGTTCATTGTTTTCTTTGTACTTGTTTAAGTGTTACAGAATTAGGGCACTCTTATATGCATTATGGCGTACTTAAATTATGGTGTTTGGACCAGATTTCTTTGTTACTGTAGATATGTCTAGATTTTCCTTTCCCATAAATGACTTAAGAAATGTCTAGAGGCAGGGGAAAAAAACATTCATTGCTGTACAGTACTAGAAAAGATGAAACCTGACCTTTCTGTCCAGGCATCACTTTGTGCTGTGTGTTACACAGTAATGTGCTAGCTAATCTCTGGCTGTTGATGGAGAGTAGGAAAAAGCCAAACCAATTTTCTTCTTTTCCGTGTGGTCTGGTCTGGAGCCACACATACTGCTATGGTAAGGATATTTACATGAATGCAGGTTTATGACTCAAGCATTCTTTATGAGACTTGCTTTGTGAGTCTACTGGTGCTACTTCCCCATGCTTATCTTTAGAGCAAAACCTAAACAGGCCCAGTTAGCACTTGCCTCCCCTCACAAGTGCTAAAATTCCATTGCTGACTCTGCCATATGCCTCAGTTACATCCTGCTTTTTCTTGGGTGCAGAAAAAACTTGGGTGTTTTTTCTGCACCATTTTCTGTCTGAGGATGGACTTCATGTAAAGTAAAATTAGTGTTCAATACTCCGTTCTCAAGTGTCTAATCAGGAAAAACTGATACCACTTCAGACCAGTCAAAGCCTAATTTGGACTTTTGTATGTATGGTTCTTGTGCACTTCAAGTGAGCAAATAGTAACGGTGGTAGAAGTTAAAGCCAAGAGATGTCAGCTATATTAAGCTGCAGAGTAGTCATTTAAGTGAGTTCTGAAAGTTCAGACCACTGGGCAGTAAGAATAGACTGTACTGCATTCTGGGAATTGGTACACTTGAAAAAATAGACTGCATAAACTCACAGGTTTTTGCCTACAACTTCTGTAAGTACATACTCCAAAAGTCGTAAATTCCACTTCTGCTCTAGAGTGACTCAGATTATCTTTGAAAATGTGATTTGTCTTAACTTTTAAATTTAATTAAGTGGTCACCCATGTGCTGACATGTGGGTGCATATGGAGAGTTCAAGTCATCTAAAAGCTAATAATAGGTAAAAGGCCTGGAGAACAAATATTAACAACTGGTAAGGCCTTAAATGCTGGCAGATTAAAAATCCGCAGATCTGTCCCGCTTTGAACAAAAACCTGCTTCTGTTATGTTGTTTGCAAGTTGTGGAACTGAAAGATAAAGCAGGAACATCCTCCTATGCACTATTCCCATTTGAAGCATGCATGGTCAGGTGCCAAGGAGGACTTGAACAGAGATGATTCATCTGACTTTTCAAACAGGCACATGTGAATCCTGGACAGTGTCATGGAGTAATTGAGTGAAATTGTCGTATCCAGCCCCACAAAATGTGACACTGCTTTTGCTTATTGCACTTCGTCGTGAGTAGGAGGGGAAGAAGTGATGTCCAGGTATTTGATAAATAATTTTTAAGTAGAATTGCCTTGTTAAGATTTAGGCTTTGACGTTCTTTTGTGATCTCAGACCCAGGGGGAGGTCTGGGGAGAAGAATGTTCTGCTGATAGTGGACAAAAACAATACAGAATTTATGTGCCACAAGGACTTTTAGCACAACTGCTAAGATAAAGAAGAAACCAATAAAGCAAACACAGCAACTGTGCTGAGACCAACTCCAGCTGGGTAAAAAGTAATTCTGGCAGAGGGAAACTGGGACCACTGACTCACAGCCCACCACTAAAGAAACTCATCAACTTTCATCAGAAAGTTGGAGCATGCGGATAATTAGCATAAGAATAATTTAAGCAGTAGAAGGTGTAATACTAATTAAAGAGAACTGTGTAACTTGTAGCCAATGAATGGGGTTTCTTTATTTGCGGAAATGTATAAATGGTGTAAAGTTTTGGTGATCAAGGAGGCAACATTTTGTGGGTTGCCACCTACGTCATACTTTGCACAGACTAGAATAAAAAACCAGATTTCTTGTCTCAGTGTGTAAGTTGGCACTGTGCATCAGGCATTGGGGACAACAGAATTGACAGCAATAATTTACGGAAGAGCATTAAAATGTCAGACATGTTGCAGAGCTGTTTCACAATGACTGGTTAAAATCTGCAGTATTGGTGTGCCATAGTGATACATATGAAACACTGTACTGGTAAGAGTTTGCCTCTGTCCTGAACTTCCCTTGGAATTTGCTTTGATGTGTTAGTTTACTGTGGAAAAAAGAGCACTAAATATGCTGTGAGTGATGCTTTTTATCTGTTGTCACATTAAAGACAGGTGAGGGTCCCTTGAGTATCTTGCATGGTCTGCCATGTAATATGTCATTAGCATAGACTGTTCTGTTTTATAAATGATGGTCTCCCTGGATGCCAGTGTTGAAGATTACCCATCGTTACTCTAGAAGTAATAAGTGGGTATTCTTCAGGAAGGTTTGTTTGTATGTTTCTTTACACAAACGGTATGTTATTGATGGCTTGCCTTGAACCATTACTTTGCTCTGTTTATTTTTTTCCTCCCTAACTGGTACTACCAGTTAGAAGTAACAAGGAGGCCAGCTGAGGTAAGCATTGTTTTTTCTTCAGTAGGACTTGCCACTTAAGAAGAAAATGTTATTGGCCAATTAAAACATGGTCTAACAGCATTTTTTTAATGCAAAGGGGAAGTCAGTAGGAAATCAGATTTTCTAAACCATAGGAGTGAGTTCTCAAAGACTTCTCACTTGTTTTTGTAGGTAGGGCAAAATATGCCTAGTCTACGTCTTAGGTAAGACAGATCATATTTATTTAGTCTTTTGTTTGCCTTCCTGTTATTTAGTAAATAATTTTGGATAATTAGTTTTCTATGAGTCTTTCTGTTTTTTCATAGAACAGAGCTATTAG
Source organism: Petroica traversi (assembly GCA_025920805.1). NCBI lineage: Eukaryota > Metazoa > Chordata > Aves > Passeriformes > Petroicidae > Petroica > Petroica traversi. The sequence continues at coordinate 791,423 of JAHLSL010013621.1, read as the reverse complement.
ATGTTCAGTGCTGTGGTTTCAAGGGAAGTAGATTGCCGTGGGCATGTAAGGGAAGGGAATAGTATGAGCTATTATTTGACTGTTTCAGAAAGATGCATTGAACCCACATGTATCAAAAATAATTATTAATTAAGACCAGCAGAGCCTTGAAATGGAACTGGAGGTGAAGAATTTTAATGTGACTGGTATTATCCTGTCTCAATTTTTCATTCTGTGCACAAAATAATTAGGACTTTTCAAGGGCTGGATCCATCAGGTGAAATAAATAAATGTAACTGAAGGGTTATGGAGTAAAACTCAGGCAGTTGCAGATGGGAGTGTGAAAAAAAATTGTAAAGATATTCAAAGGCTTTCTGCTTTCAGGTCACAGCTGGCACTTGCAAATGTGTTTACCATCTCACTTGGTGAGCTATTCTTTCCTTGACTGAATTCTGTGCTTTCCTGCCATCCTTCTTTACAGCTCCCTCTCACGCCATCAGCAGCCTGATAAGGAAAAGCTAGTATTTCTCCTTACAAACTTGTTGTGGTTTCCTTCCTGTATCTTTTGCTGCCCTGCCATGTATTATTCCAGGTGGGAATATTTATTGCAGAGGAGCTTGTGATTGCTTCCTACAAACTGAAGACACAAAAACTGGAGGTGTTCCATGTGATTGTTCCTAAACCAGACTCTGTTCTATTAGTCAACAACAACAACTGAAAAATGACCCCATCTGTCTCCTTTAAGTAAGCTGTAAATGGTACCTTTATCCTATTCCCCTGTTTTCGTCAGTCTTTGAAACTCTTAACTCAGAAGCAAATCATTCTAATAATAGTAATTGTTTATGGCTATTAGTTTGTGTTGTGCTTGATTTGAAATACAACCTATTTCTAAGCTGCTTAAGGAAATATACTAATGGAAACCATTACAGTGTAAAAAGGGGCAAAAAATAAGAACTGACTCTAAGTGACCAATAATCCCTGAATAAAACCCGATAGTCTTACCACTTTAGTGTAATAATGTACAAAACTGTATCACAAGAACATGAATAACTTTTACAGAGTCAGAACTTATGCATTCAGGGTTTGAAAATGTACAAGAAAGTCTAACTCAGACTTTGAAGAAGATTATTAAATGTCTTGAAACTAAACGCTCAGGCATTTGGAAGGGGTTTGAGGCAGAATTGATATGGGAACATTATGAGGAATTGAAAAGAGGCTATCAATCTTATTCAGACTTTATTGATGGTGAGTGTTGTCTTTTGTGCGGCAAGAATTATTTGCAGCTCAAGTTCCTCAGGATTTGAAAGCACAAAACATAGTCGCTGCATTAAAATCAGTGTCAAAGTCCCCAGAAGTGTCTGTTCTCGTAGGGGGAAATGGAGGAAGAGTGCTTCTGTAAGTACAGTGCCCTGTAAAATAAAATTTTTGATACAAAATTGATGAATGGAGGAAACTCTCTCTGTAGATTGTTTAAAACCTCTTGCTTCTTGTAGATTGTTTTATTTCAAAAATATCAGGCTGGCAAATGAATAAACACCTCTCACTTCCTTTGAGAGCTGGAGGGTGTCCTCCAGTTGCTACAGCTGTAAGTGTATGAAAGTGTGCCTGAGCACAGCCTCTCTCTTGGTTTGGACACACCTTAGTCTTCCCCCCTCCTATTGCTGGTTGCCACATGACTTTATTTAGTCATCATCAAGAGGAAATAGTGTGGCTACATTAGAGATTTGAAGTGCAAAACGTGAACAAAACACACTCAGAAATTATAATCTTCTACTTACAGTTTGCAGGATTGGAAGAAATGATAGCTTTTCAAAGCATTTAAGGCAAAAAAAAACCCAATCAAGATATCTGTGAATTTCATGGAGTGAGTCTTCTATAGTAAGAATAACTGTAAAGTTTTTTCTTATTAAGTACTTGATACTAAAATATTAGTTGTGGGCTTGGTAGTGACTTTGTGCCTCCATGTGCTTGTTATGGCACATCATGATGTGTCGTGACACACCGTGACATGGCATACTTAAGCTTTTTGTTCATGATTTGCTTTTCTTTTTACCCTTTCTCCCCCGTTCTCCTTACAACTATTGTAGACGGAACTTTGGAGCAAGCCTAGTTAAATTCACATGCTAACACCTGTAATTTTTTTTTTCCCTCTTCCTCTGGTTTTATTTGTTTCAAGTGATTGTCAAAGAGCGTTGTTACCACACTTCCTGTTCAAAGCCACAGTGAACAGCATACAGTCAAAGGATACAGAAAGTTCACCCTTAAAAGGAACTATATTAGGTGCCTTTTTAAAAAGAACAGTACGTTCTCAAGCTGTATAATTCATAAGTAGTTTTATTCTGACTCTCCACAGCATAGTGCATATTCTCGTTTGGATCAGTTAAGGTAAATGTTGTCTAAGACGCTTTATATCTATACTTGTGAAAAGCTCAGAGGGAAAATTGATGTCTTAGTTTACATTTCCTCCTTTCCTGCTCTATATATTTTTACAGAAAAGCTAATATTGCTTTATTAAAAAAAAATGGATGATACTGTAACAGAATGTGCTTTGCCCACTGTTCATTAGCATGGTGCTTGCACTTACTGCCTTTGTGACTGGTATTTAACAATAAGCAGTAGTTTTGGTTTTGCATTAGACCAGCTACTGTGGAATTTACCTTAGAGTAATGAAAGTTTACTTATTGATGTTTCACTCTCAATTTTAAACAAGTTTTTATTTTTGAAGTCTTGATTTCTTTATACTTAGAATTTCTATAAATGTTATGAAATTTATAAAATAGCTAAGGTATAAAAGCCTTAAAAATTGTTCAGTGTGATAATGCTGTATGTTTTTGTAATGTGAATTATCCCCTCTAAAATTAGTTGCATTCAGGAAGTCTGTGTGGGAAAAGCAAGTCAGTGTTCCATCACTCATCGCTCAGATAAATTCCTGGTTCAGACAGGGTAATTGTCTTGTCTTTCCAATGTGAGCTCTAAGGTATTCTGCCACTCTGAGCAGCATAAACTGGGCAAAGAGCAAAGTCAAAGGGTGGCAGAGCTGCTGCTGTGTGTTCTTCAGCCTCTGTTGTGCTCTGCATCTGGCGGGTCTGTGCAGACAAATGCAGCAATGCTGTGGGCAATGCCAGGTCGGGGTGGTGACACGTTGGCACAGGTTGACCAGAGAAGTTGTGAATGCCCCATCCCTGGCAGTGTTCAAGGCCAGGTTGGATGGGGCCCTGAGTGACCTGGACTGGTGGAAGGTGTTCCCATGGAAGGGAGGCTGGAACAAGATGATCTCTAAAGTCCCTTTCCACCCAGACTATGCTGTGGTTCTGTGATTCAAATCTTAATCCTATGAAAAAGCAGAGAACTGGCTGTGAAACACTGCGTGTGTTTTGAGACCTCATAAATTGCAGCTAGGCTTGGGGTGCCATTCAAGCTTTGCAGGAACTATTTCCCATGAGATTGCCAGTGTGCTGATATTACATAATTACTTGACTAGAAGCTGTAGGTCACTGTGATTTTTTTATCTTTCTTTATAACCAATAATTTGGAAAAGAACAGCAGAATTTTCGTGTTTCAAGTTGTTCTTTAAACAAGCAGCTGGCAGTGTAAGAGAAGCTCTGGTGTGTTATTATTAACATCACAGCACCAATACACCATTTTGCTTTCAGCTTAATTGCTTTTTCTTTCCATTTTGGTGCAACAGATTTATACCTGATATTTATATTAATTTGGTTGCTGTAAAAATCATTTAGCAGACTGGGAAGACATATGAAATTCCAGAGCTCTAACAAATACTGCTAAGCATTTGTTTGCCTTTTGAGAGGTGCAGTTACTGCCAGTTTTCTCCAGGCCTACTGATGTGTGTTTTAATTAAAAGTCAACAGATTGAAAAATTGTTGTTAGTGATTGCAAGAACCACCAATATAAAGGCAAATGTATCACTTTACAGGCTGTAGAACCCAATGCCTTTTTAAGAATAAACATGTTATCGGAGATTAATATTTTCAAATTTTAGTTTGGCTTTGTCATTTAGAAGCTTTAGATCAAGGCAGGGAGTCAGTTTTCAATATCCTGGATGTCACAAATCCTGCATGCAGAGAGTGGCTGTGTGGAACAACTTCTGCACCCTTGGGTATTCTGTAACCAGGAAGAGCCTTCCAGGCTCACAGGTGTCCAGACAAGCCCTTCAGGTTTGTTCTTCAGCACAGCACAGCACTTGAGGCTGCCATGAGCTGGAGGAGTGTGCCAGCTATCAGTAAACAAACACAGAGACAGATCAACAAAAGGAATTTCCTGCCCTTCAGTGTATGCCTTCTGTACTTGGGTGTAACAGCCAGATCAAAGTTAACCCTCTGTGAGAATGAGAATTTGATGTGTCAGTTCTGAACTTTTCAAAAAGAGATTGTAAGGAAGCAACAAGTGTCATAATTTCAGGAGTCACAAATCAGAATATTGGGACACTTGCAGAACAAGAAAAGCCCAATGCATGATAGCCATTTATTGCTCCACCACCTTACAGTGTATCAAACTTCAAATTGCTAATTTTGAATATTTGATTTCTCAGTTTCTCATAATCTAAACAGCTAGCATTGGGGCTGCATTGCTGTTTTAGAACAACTTCAAGCCTGTCTTGAAAGTAAATCAACCAGATCTTAAGGAGTTGTAAGCTGTACAAACACTGGGCTAGAATTGTCAAATATTACATGCTTAACAGGAGTTAACTGTGTTTTACTTCTGATTTGGTAACTTGCTGCATCAAAATTTAGAAAAAAAATGTGTAACGAGCAAATTGTGAGCCGGCAGAGAACAGCAGAGTATTTTTCCGTCAAGGTTTTCTCTGTTAATCATGCTATTAAAAGTTAATGGAATTTTTAGTTACCAGAATAATTGAGAAAATGGTGTGAAGGCAGCTTGTTACGGAATGAGAACTTCCTTGGAGACTTTTATTTTTGTTCTTGGATTTCATACTGCTGGTTGTGAATTCCGAGTTTTATTCCAGTATCTTGATTCTTTTATGGGATTTAGATGGTGATCTTTAAAGCAGGAAAAACATCTTTTAAGTAGTGAAAATATGTCATGTTATGTTCTATGACCTCTTTTTTTTTTAACTGTCTGACAAGCCAAAGATTGTATAGAAAAATATTGTTATATTTTTGTCAGAGTGGGGATTGTTTGCTTGTTTAGGTTTCTTTCTTGCCCTCAAGGTATCCTGTTTAATAAAATAGCTTTGTTTTATATGGTGTTAGTAAAAGGATTACCTAGCAAAGCATATTCCCCCCCATTCTGATCTTTAAGCAAGGAATGCCAGAAACAGGCATATAAGCCTAATTTTGACACTACCAAGAATTATTAAGGAATATGCCTGTGAAAACTTCTGAATAATCATTATCTCACTTTCTCCGCAAGTGAAGTTTATGATATGTGGCAAGATAGGTGAAGTCTCGCAGGAATTTTTATTGCACTCCTACTGAAAGAAACCAGAATGGATGTTTACCAACAAACATTATTTGAACAAAGGAATGGTTGGAATCTGGAGCCTCATTTGTTCCACTTGAGGAGTTTTAGAGGTTTAAGGAAACAATTTCAAGCTCTACAAGTAATACCCTATTTTGAAGCCAACTGTAAATGAAGCATAGGTTGGAAGGAAAATGCTTTGTGTTGACCAGGTCCTGCCATTTTGCAAATTTTCCAAATACAGAAAAGTATTCGTTTCCTCAACATTTAGGAGAGCATGGCTTTGATTGACAGTTATGTAACGGAGTTGGGATTAAATACCTTTTAAATCTCACACTGTGAACAGACTGGGTAACTTTTTCATTGAGAAAGATGATGTGTAAATAGGTACAATTCCCTAAGAAGTGTGAAGGGGTGTATGGGCAGTTATAACTTTCTGAAGTGACATTTGAAAGTTAGAAACAAACTGAGATGACTGCCAAAAGACTGGACATGAGTTCTTGGTACCATTTAATCTAAGCAAAGCTGAAGTATAAGTCTCATATGGATTTACTGTATATGCCATTTTTGATGGTCACTGTAGAAAAAAGCCCCTGACATGTTTGCTAATGTCTCTTCAGTCTTTGATTCAGAGTATTACCAAGAAATCAGTGGTGTGTGTGTCTGGCTTGGAGCTTGAGATTATATTCTCTCTTTTTGATTAATGTTATTCTGTTTTCAGGTTCACGTAACGCTAGGGACCAAAGAAGCATACACAATATTTCTGGTGCGGGGATCAACTTTCTGGAAGAAGACTCTAAAATAACTCTTTGCCTTCAAGTTCTTTGTCCTGGGACTCACTTGTCTTTGGAGAAGAGCTCAACAGAAAAGGAGATTTTCACATTGGAGCCATTAAAAATAAACCTGTTCAAAGAACTTACTACCTGCAGACAGACTTAAAAGGTTGAGTCCTGCTTTTCATCCGTGTTCCCACTTCAGACTGTAAACAATGAGTGAATTCTGGTTGTGTTTCAACTGCTGTATTGCAGAACAGCCTCAGCCTGTAAGTATGAATATTGGCACTGCTTTGTTTTTACCTGATTAACTAACTTTTCAGATTTTTTAATTTTCTTATTTTTTTCTTTAAATAGGGCAGTTTGGCCAAGCTTGGTGAGAATTAAGCAGTTAACTTGATGGAGATCCAAAAAAGTCTTTTCTAAACTGTCATTTTCCTGTCCTTGAGATCAAATCTATCCAAAGTCTTTGGAAAGAGCCTATTTTTGAAAAGGAGGGGAAGGGTGATGAGGATGTAAACTATTCTTCTCGGGTAAATAACTTTTTAGTGAAGATGTGTAATATGTTCACTTCTGTATTACTTAAGGCCTGCCTTTGGGTGTGGTTACAATAATGGTAGAAGGAAATTATTATGTTAAAAAGTCTAAAGTGAAATCTAGTCCTCCATCACCTTAATTTAGTAAAGGATTTAATCTTTAATTTTTCAGTCAGTTTTTAGAGTCAGTCTTAGAAGTGTGAATATCATGCACTCATATTATAAATAATTTTTTAAAATGGACTTTCACATGTCTGTTGTGTGAAAAAGTACATAGCAAACAGTTAGGTAAAAGAATGTTTCAAAGCATGTGTTAGGAAAACAGAAAATACAGAAGCATTCTTTGTTTTCATATATTCTTAAGTATCTTTTGGGAATGTTTCTGAGTCTGGTGCTGTTGAAGGAAATTCTGCCTGCATGAAGGTGTAATTAATCAGGAATATGGTTAATTAACCAGGCAGAAATAGGACTGTGACAAAGATCATTGTATGGTGTGACATCCAGATCAAGCTAAATAAATACATATAAATGACAGTGGTCATGCATACATTGATAGTTGTATGAATATGTTAAAGAAGCACCTCAGTTACTACTGGTAGTATTACAGTAACCAAGAGAAACCCAGAGTGAATAAAGAAACCTCACATTAATATGCTCAACTGGTAATATTTGGCTTTAGGGAAGCCAAAAGATTGGAGAAATAAGCCTTGGATTAGGGGTTTTTATTGCACAAAGCCTGAATGCCATGTTGATGGCATGCAAGTACTAAAGTGTGACCATTAACATTTTGAACTAACGAGTCCAACTTTATTCCAGTCTTAGTCAAGCAGAGCTGTGGGAGATGAACTCTGAGATACCAGCATGGGAAGCTGTGATCCTCCTCTCTTGCTTGAGCACCACACAATCCTTTAAAATGCTAGCTATACCTCTATAAAGCCAAAATTATTTGTCTTGACTTTTGAACATATATTTGCATAAGATGTGTCAGTTCCAAATATTTCTGATAGAAAAATGGCATATTCTGTTTGTTTTTGAGAATCCCAAGGCTCAGTCCTTACAAAAACTTGACTTGGGTTCTGTGATCTGTTTAAGTTACTGCCCAAGAAATCCACATAGGTTAATTCAGCAAACTGTGGGTAATGACTCATAAAGCAGGAAGTTAATTTGCTGCTTATTCTAATAAATGTTTAAAATGTTCCTTCTGTTTTTAAACTTACATTTATTATAGAATGTCCTGAGTTGGAAGTGACCCAAAATGATCGTGGAGTCAAGCTCCTGGCCCTTTGCAGGAATGCCCCAAAATTCACTCCGTGTGCCTGAGAGCATTGTCCAAACGCTCCTTGAACTCTTGTCAGGATGATGCTGTGACCACTTCCCTGGAAAGCTTGTTCCAGTGGCCAACCACCTTCTGTTGAAGAATGTTTTTGTATGCCCAGCCCACATTTTCCTTGACACATCTTTATGTGTTCACTTGGGTCCTGTCACTGTTCACCAGAGAAAGGAGGGTGAGCACAGCAGGAAAATCTTGTCCACATCGTCAGTTGTCTGTCCATCCTGTTCCAGGGCCTCATGCCTGTTGTATAAGGGCACTTGGGAAGGTGAGGCAGCCTGGGAGGGAACTTGCCTGTCACCACAAGCAGTGGTGCTTCCATTCTCTCCTAGATCTCCTTCTTCTGACAGGGGGCTTTCCCTGCAATGTTTTTTTGGGGGGTTTTTTCCTCATTATTTTTAGCAGATACTGATATCTGAGGCACCTTTAATGTCATGGATAGTGACATAAATGTTAACTCTCTTTGCTAGAGGGGAAAATAAAAGGAAGTTTTAATAGTTGCATTTTTCTGTGGTATTTATAGCATTTGTTGAGCTAAGGAGTTTCCTTCTCTTGAAATCCAGGATGCCAGATTTGTCTTTGCTTTCTGCTGGCAAAATTCTAGCATACTACAATTGAAATGGTCAAATACACAGCATCTCTATTCTTTTTAGCTCCAGGGCACTTAACATGAGAACTGTGAAAGCATGAGTCCTTTCAGTCAGCTTTGTGGAAGAACAATAAGAACATGCTACTTTCTGAATCTCACTGCCATTATTTCTCTAATAATGTACCCCAGAGCAGAACAGTAACAGTGTTCCAGTTATATACTAGTATTCTTTGGGGTTCTTGAACTCAAAGACAGTGTTCAAGTACAATCAACATCTTTTAGTGAAATGTATCTTGGCAAGCTTGCAGTCTTTGGTCAGTGCTAACTGGATGCACCCTGCTGCTGTGAAATAAAACAGGTGTCTTGGAAAGCAGTGTTCTACTCTCTCTCCAAATGTTACTTCGGTTACTAAATATTTCACTCGGTGTATCCAAAACGGCTGCACTCAGGATCATGGAAGGCACATGCTGGAAGCTGGATCCCTAAGCTTCTCTGTAATGGAGTGATAAAATGAAGAAAACAGCTTTTCAAAGAAACAAAACTAATTAGGGATGCAGCTGAAGAAAGCATGTTCCTGATGATGGCTTCTTAATAGCCTGAGGTTCTTACCACAGTAGAATCCATACAAAAGCCAAGGGAGAGTGTTTTTGTATAACCTCTAGGGGTTTTTTTGGTTCATAATGTATTTTGCTACAGTGAAGGCTTCAGACAACTAGTTGCTTTCATATCTGTTTTCATGATATCAAGGAGGAGATACCAGTCTATTAGTAACTATGTTCAGATTTTCTTGGTGGTTTAAGTAGCCTGAATTCAGTCTCTTATGATCTGACCTTTATTTTGGGAAAAGCAGCACTTCCTGTGATTGCACCAGTTTTCTTACACCTCCCACTGACACCCTTTATAGGTTCTGTAAGCTGATTTTGCGTTTCCCAGTGCAAAATCAGTCATTTTCTGCATGCTTTCTCTGTGCTATCATCTCATCTGCTTCTATCTCAGTAAACTCTGCCAAATACCCACTACCAGATGCATTGCTTGATAGCAGAAGTTTAGGAATCTTGCAGGTTTTCAGAAAAAGTGTTTGTGGTTTCTCTCTTAGGCTAAGCTTGTCGCCTACACCAGGACTCTGTTCTTTTCCTATACTGCTTTCTTCCTGGTCTGTCCATTTTTAACTTGCAAAGTTAATTTTTGGTTTGAGAAACCTTTGGTCATGATCTGGTGCACTCCCACCTGATTTGGGCCAAAGCTCAGTATAGCCAAGCTTTTCAGTTTGCGTTGACCTTGCAGTAAAATTGCTGCTTTGGTACTGCTCTGTCTTACTTTTGGCTCCAGTCTTCCTTCCCTAGTTAATTTGTTGGTGTTTTGTTGCTTGTCCCTTGTTTAGATGATTTCCATTTTGTGTTTTGTCAAGAGGCCTATTAGAGTTTTGTTGAAATGCTATGCCATAAATGTCTAAAGTGGTTTGGAAAGTGAAGTTTGTTTAGATCTCTTTTGATGTATGAAAGAGGATCGACAGCTAGGTATTTAGAGTAGGGAAGCCCACCTTAAAAGAGAGGCAGTAAAAACCCTGCGCATACTGCTGTGTAACCGAATGCTGGATGCTTCAGGAGACATAAATTATCCTAATGGTTATTTAATAAAATTATCCACTGATGGATATTGTTACCCCCAGCTTCCTTTCTGGAGAAGGAGTCATAGATACAGCTAAGGATACATCTAACACAGCAATTTGTGCAACTCTTAAGAACTTGAAGGGAATTAAGAGAATGAAACATTCAGTGTGACTTACAGCCGCAGAATAGATCACCCCCCAGCAGGCCCAGGTACCACCTTGCTACTTGAAGTACTTGTTCAGCCTCCCAGTTCAGTACAGCAGTGCTGTGTAAGTGCAGCTTCAGGCTTAAAATATCTAAAACTCAGGCTCTCTTTTTTGTTAAATTTAATCAGTCTACTGCATTCAGTAAGCCTATGAAAAACTCAATGAAAAGATGATAACCTAGAGAGCCCTCAGATTTCAGAGTTGCCCTACTGAGTTACAGCTTGAGCTGCCAGTTTAGATGTTTCAAATTCTTTCTTTTTCCTATTCAATGCTGCTGTTAGAAGTAGCTTGAAGGAGCACCTTACCAAAGGGGGCCAAATCAAATAAGCAGCAAAATGCTTGACTTTTGTTTATAAAATGTGATCTGCTTGTATAGCTTTCAGCCTGATAGATCTGCTTTAGGCTTGTCTTTTACCTTCAAATTAGCCACCACTCATTAAAATGTTTTTTGTGATGTTCAAGTATTAAAGTGTTTACAGAGAAAACAAAGAAAGCATTTTGTGTTTATGTATAAATACTTGAATGAAAATTAACTTAGTGTTTTGTGATCTTTTATTGTGGCTGTGAAATTTTTAGATGTTCATTAGCTGCATTGATGCTATTTACTTAATGCGATACTAGCTGATGACATGGAAAATAGCTCTTTGGGGGAGGTTTGAAACAAGAATTATGCCAGCTTTCTGTTGATGAGAATGTGTCTTGCCATTATCAACATACTTGAAGAAGGACGTAATATGTTTTTAATATCTGTGGGCTCCACAGAGCCCAGGCTTTCCACTTAAACATGGGCAGGAAGTAGATTGTGCTATTTGTTGATCTGGAGACTAGTGCTAGACCAGCCCTTGAATTTCTTGTTTCTCGTTTCTCTTAAATATCCAAATTTGTTCTGTGAGAAGACGTTTTCAAGAGCAAAACCCTGGTATGAGTCAATGACAAAAGGAGCTTCCACAAGAGCTAGTTGATACTGCCTAGCAAAAGCTGATAATTTTGCAAATACCCTTGGAAACTGTGCTGAAGCATTTCCAATGCACTTTTTGTATTTTTTCTGTAATTCTTTTAATGGAACTTGAAGCTACAAAGCCCTATTATTTTTTGGTGTGCCTTAGTTCTGACGTTTGGCAATTCAGCTCCTTTATCCCATTCTGCTTTTCATGTCAGAGCAGAGGAGATGGGGAAGCATGGAGATTTAGGGGCATTTCTACTTGCCAACAGCTAGAGGCAGGGGTAATCTGGACGTTTCTGAGAGATGTGCACTTTCACTGACACTGTTTGGAAGTATGCTTTGTGTTAGTGAATGGAGAAGTCAGTCCTTGCCCTGGAGCTAAGTGCTCAGCCTTCTGCTTTAACTGCTTTTGATATGAAAGGGAGTATTGAGACTAGAAGCTTCCTCTGCTGATATCTTGCTGTATTTTTACGGCAGCTCTTCTGGAATGGATCTCAGATGCTCTGTTGGTCACAATTCTTAAGACCAATATGCAGCTCAAAAAGCATGTGTTTTTAAATTGCTGTTTTAGAGATCTTTGCCTACACTTATATTTTTGATTCCCAACATTAGCATTTCACAATGCTGAACGTTTTTCAGTCTGTTCCTCAAACCTCTGGTTTTGCAGTTTCTGTCATGACACTTACTTATGCATGAGATATGCATGATACCAAAGTTCCTATTTACTTACAGTAATGCTATTCTTCACTGTTCTCAAAGATCCTGAATTTATAACATATCCATTATGCCACAGACTTTAATAGATAATCACTTGCAATTATTTTCTTGCCTTTGTCTTCAAAGTGGCTCAGCTGATCACTCTAAAATGCTGACTTCTGTAATTCTGGGTTAATATCCTGCCAGAGTGAGGAGAATAGAAGTGTGGAGGCTGGGCAGAAAAGCTGAAGCTGTCAACTCCACTCTGATGCAGATTCAGAGAAGTGATGACTCTCTTGAATCCACTGGGTATTTTTTGTTTTTCAAATAATTTTAGAGAGTTTTTTTAGTTACTCGGATGTATCCTCAAGAGAGCTGTAGTTAACTGTAGCCAAGGAAAGATACCATCTCTCTTTGTGTTTACTCCCCCTAATAAATGTGTAACACTGAGTGATTTGTTAAGATATCATGCTCTGAAAATTACTTGACATCAAAAGGGATGAGGTTCACATGGAATTTTTTTAATAGTTTAAAATTACATTATCTCTCTTATTGCAATTGTAAATTCAGCTTGTTCAGTCTTGGAAAATAAAAGTCTGGGTTTATAATATGATGTCTTTAGCAGGAATAGGGTCTTAATGTTTGTTTTTCTCTGGCTTGTGGTGTTACTTTTTCAGGGTGAACATAACCATGCTTGATGTTCTGCTTGACAGTGTATCATAAAGGACTGTGTAGTTTGTAGTTCATAAGTTTTGGTACTGAGATTCTCTCAAATCAGACTGTTTTATTTTTGCCTAATCTTTGGCAGGACTGCATTATGGTTTATGTGTTTCTAACCTGCACATGGTTTCAGGTTGGCATGTGGCTGCCTTATCTCCAGAGATTGAGAAATTAATTGACAAATTTTGATTTGTCTTTTTAAGTTTGCCCAGGCAAGCCTTTCTTTGCTGACATAGGGTTGCCTTTCATGCTCTTTGTTCAGCCAGCTGGAGTTTTCCATCTCTGGAGCAGAGGTACATTGCACATCTCATCATGGTTCACAGGAGGAAATAGTTACTGCTTGTTGCTTATCAGGGTCTGCATTCCCTCTGGTTTACATCTGTCTCTCTAAGTGGGATGTGGTATAACACAGAGCTTAGTACAAATTTATTAAAAGAAATTGTGACCTTTGAAAGCATTATAGTTACTTAAAAAGTAAGAACGTTTCCCGTGGGCAGAGTGTCATGACTGCTGAGTGTAGGTAGATGCTCTGGAAATCTGGCATTCTTTTATTCTGGCCTCAGATGGCTCCAAGTAGGTTCAAGTTGCACCTTCAATGAAACCCTCCAGTTCTGTCACTGATGCTGAGTTCTGCTTTCTTGCAGTTCAGGCTTGACTCATTTGAAGGGTCAACATTACAATTCGTGTTTCACAGCTGGAAGATTTCAGACAGGTTATTTGGAGAGCTGTATTGTGGCCCATCAGTGGCTTCAGAACCTGTGACCTTAAATTAGGAAAGAAAAACTGGGACGTAGAGGATGACATTGTGAAAAATGAACCTAATTTGAAAAAAATAGAGGAAAAGACTTCCAACAGGATTTATGAATAGATGTTAATTGGAGATTATACCAGAATAATAGAATTTTAAAGGTGATATCACAATCAGTTTTTAAAAAGACATTTGCATAAAATGTGGTTTTAATCTTTGCCTCATTATGTATATTTGCATAAAACTTGTCATTTGGAGTGCTTTATCAGTTTTGCCAACTGAAAAGCTGATACTTTCAGGTATTAAATTGCCTAAAGAATGCACACATGACTATGTTCAACTGGGAACTGGAGTAGTGTATCAACAGAGGGTATTACTTATGGAAGAAAATTACCCTTGTGATACATATTCTAAATGTAGGTGCGTTACAAGCTAAAATCCACTTCAAGTAGATTTCTTGAAAGAATAGAGTAAACTCTATGTAGGACATGTCCTATTTAACTCTGTTTGGAGCAAATATTACTTTAAATAGAGCTTGTTGTACTGCAGTTACTAAAAGCTCGCGCGCACATTTAATTCCTAGGTTCTCAGATGGTGGTCAGATAATGGATTACTGTTAAAATGGGAGAATAAATCCTGCCAGGCATATATTCCAAAGAAATCCACTAGGATATGTGCATATACGTGCACATGCATGTGTGCAACATCCTGGATCACTTGAATTTGTGGCAGCAGCTTGGCATTGCTGAACTTGCAGAGGGTGGAAAAATGCCAACATAGGAATAGGCATGCTGATCCACGGAGCAGCAGGCGAAAGAGCTTACAGGCCTTTTATTCTCCATGGCAGAATATCAAATGCATGTTTTCTCTTTTTAACATCAGAACTAAACTTTGAAAATGAAATTACTTTTGGGTTCATAATGCAAAGAAATGAAAATTTGGGGGAGGAAAGAAAAAGCCTGCAATATGTGTACTTCAGGGAAAAAAAGAAACAAGATTTGTGTGTGAGCTACTTAATTACTACTGTTTTAAACTATTTAAAAACATTTGAAAGATGTGGTCATGATGAAAGCAACATAGTTTAAACTGACTGCTGGAAAACTGGAAACTATGCAATTGAGGCCTCTTTGTATGGTCCTACCCCTAAAGAAACAAAACATGTGCATGCATCTCAACGTCACTAAGATTCAGCTGCTCTTTGAAATTCAGGAATAAAATGCCAACATTTCCATTATTAAAGGAAATTAATGTTCCTACACAGAGAAGACAAGGAAGAGGAAGTTTACACCTTTTCACACCTACACACCTATATTAAAACCTGACCAAAAATTGACTGAGGCATGAAAACAGGTGTGTGTCAGCTGATTTAGTGGTTAAAGAACTGAACACTGTGGGGATTTCTGCAGGCTGCAAACTTCAGATTCTTCTGCATAGCAAAGACTTTTTTTCTGATTTGTGAAAATATTTATTGCATGGTGGGTTGGATTTTGGTGTTTAGTTGACTTTTTTTGATCTGTTTTGGTTGGCTGGGGGGTTTTGGCTGAGTTTTTTTTTGTGGTGGTGGTGGTGGGTTTTTGTTTTTTTCTGTTGTTGGGGGTTTTTGGTGGTGGTGGTGGTGTTTTTTGCTTGTTTTGGGTTCTTTTGTGTGTGTTTTGGGATAATCTGCTGCATTATAGCTAAACCCAGCTGCCAGAGTATTTTCCTTGGTTCTTCCCTGGGATCCTGCTGACTGCTGAGATACTTTTGGTTGCTTATTAGTAGTTTCTATGGGGCATGTATAAGCATCATGATTTTCTTTGAAGGCAGCTCATCTTGTGTGAGCTTCACTAAATTTATTCTAGCTAGATTTTAAAACGAATGATGCTAATTCTGGATTACTGGTTCTGGGGCAGGAGTTTGTTTTTGGGTTTGGTTTTTTTTGTTTGTTTTTGGGATTTTTTTACTAACTTGATGTTCATTGTAAATAGCTTTTTTTATCTATCTAATGAGGTTATAAAACAAGAAGGTAATTCTGAGGGGACGAATATTCACATGAAATAAGTGCTGCAAAACATTTTGTAACACTTTAGAAATGTGAGGGTGTCTTGGTCATCCCCTGAAGACAGTAAAATTACTCTTCTTGTATCACAGTAGCATGTTTCATATCACCAGAATAATCTTTTGCAATATCTTTCTGTTTCTCAGTGCCTCCAAAGTAGACACCAGTGTAAATAGTGTTCAGTCTGCTTAGTCAGAGAAAACAGAAGAGCTTACATAAGTCTGATCTGTCTTAATGTGATAGAAAAAGTGACCAGGTACCCTACAGTACCTTACGTTGCATACCAATTTATGTAATTTAGTGTTCCAGAATTAGTCAGCTCACATTATTCCCCAGTGAAAAGGAAAGAAAAATGATAAAGGGAATGAGAAGATTTGGTATTGGTGTGTTTGTAACTTTTAGACAAAAAGACAAAGCTTTCCCTTGGAAGGATGCTCTGAGATAGCTCAAAAATCTGTTTTACCCTAGAGTTGTTTGTTGATCACTAAAATGTACATCAAGTGGTTGACTCTTACAAGGAATCACTTTGGAACTCCAGTTGCCAACTCTATGAGCTCCCTCTGTGTTCAGTGTCAAGCTGAATCTTTTTCCCACCCTGGTACAGTAAGCTTTCCATGAACAATCCCTCTGCTTCAGCTCATTGGAATTTAGTAAATAACTTGGTCGTGCCCAAGAAGGAATAGAATTCAGCTTAGGTTCTTAGCAATGTTGGCTCTGCAGGCACTGCAGGGGTGAATATTACTGACAAATTATTTTCTATGACCAAACATAGCACACACTTATTTTTATAATGCCTAAGACAAGAAAT
The DNA here is from genome assembly GCA_025920805.1 of Petroica traversi. Classification (NCBI taxonomy): domain Eukaryota; kingdom Metazoa; phylum Chordata; class Aves; order Passeriformes; family Petroicidae; genus Petroica; species Petroica traversi. Next base: position 775,008 of record JAHLSL010013621.1, on the reverse strand, counting down.
GCTTGGGATGCACTGATTGTGGTATAGTTTGTGCTTTTACTATTATCCCAGATAAACAGCCACATCTAAGTTTTGTGTTGTGGTTTTATGGAAGTTTATGTGGGTTTAGTTTCTTAAAAAGAAAATTAACCGTAACTGTACAATTTCTGAACATAGAAGAGTGGTCTGAAAGTAAACCTTGGGAAACAATAGGGAAGGGCAGAAAGGTTTAGATTTCTCAATATTTTTGTGTAGTAATCCTTAAGAGGGAATAATGCTTTGATGCTTCAAGAGCAAGCAAAGACAGACTGTCACATTATAATGTATTTTGGGATGCATTTTTTGCAAAGTTGTTTGCCTAAAATGAACTGGATGAACAGACTGAGAGTCAAATTTGGGACCTTTGTAGAAGTCTTCACAGAGCAAGAAGTGGGATGGCCACAGAAGGAAATGTGTGATTCCAGGCTTATGGATTCTTCTCTCCTACTGCAAAACAGGGTGGTCAAGGCCATGTGACAGCACTTGTGCTAAGGGTGTAACTGATCAGTATCCCTTTGGAGCAGCAGGGACAGCCCCGAGGCAATGCTGAGGTCACTCAGGTGGCAAATAACTTAGCAAGGAAATGCCAGTGGGAAGATTGCCAGAAAGGTCAGCAGTCTCACAGACTGAGACATACAAAGCTGTAGTGGGATTACTTCCCTTAAAAAGGGATTTGTACAAAAAAAAAGAGAAAGTATCTACATTTAGAGCAAGTTCATTTTGATAAAACTTCACGGAGAAGTAAGTAGTACAGTATATCATTAGAAAATGGGGAAAATATTTAGGTGTTTTGTTGCATGTATATGCATACACACCAACAAGAAGCTGTCTCTATCTGGCAAAAAATGCCAGATTTCTTAGATGATACTCGGAGAGGTGTTTAAAAATTCGTGAATTCACTATGTGTGTGTTTGTTGATTCCTGAGGATGTTACTATTAACTGTTGTGGCTTTGTTTTTGCCTGCAACAAGAGTACTAGATCTTCCACTCATTAATCCTACTGCTAAAAAATATACGGTGCCATAACTCATGGAAATCCATTGTCTCCCAGTAAGGGAATTACAATGATTTGCATAAAGAGATTCTCTGAAAATACCACGTGGGCCCTGATTTATTGTCATAGGTAAAGGCGAATCACAATGTTCAGGCTTGTGAGAACATTTGGCAGTGCCTTTAGGGGCAGTACCTTCAGTGGATGCTTTGACTAGCTGGTCCAGAGAAAGTGTTAGATTTACTGAGTGATTGGTTTTGTATGGTGAGTGTGAGGATCCTGTGTCTGACAGTGGCTATTACTTGTTTGGAGGTAATATTTAAGTTTATTTTTTGTTCTTCTCTGCAGTGGAATTTGGTGTGTGCATGACATTCTGATGTAGTCAGAATGTTGAGTATACAAAGGAAAACAGAATGCTTGCATATAGTGTACCTTTATGCAAAATGTGTGGTTCCATGGAGATACAAATATTTTCAGGCATCTGCACACACAGGACATAACAAACCTATTTATATTAACCAGCGCTATTACAGCATGGAAGATAATTTCCTAAGAAAACTGTTTCAATGTGTTCTTGAGCGCACCCAAAGCTTTTGTTTGTGTTGTATCTGGGGGGTAAAGAGATGTTCATTTGGCTGAGCAGGAGGAGCTACATGTTGTAATCCTGGCAGCACTCTCTAGAGAACTACAGCTCTCATCATGCCAATGATCTTTCAAGTATTTCCTGTGTTCTTGCTGGGGAAGGTCAGTAAGTGAACAGAAAGGAAGCTCAACGTGATGCAGTTCACAGCATGTTTTTATCAAGACTTTGGGATTTGATTTTTGTAAGAAGCTATTAGAAGTTTCCGGAAAGTTTGTACTGTGGTGAGTCCTTACATCATTCATTTAACCTCTGTTTTATGTTATTATGATTTTTGATTACTGGGAGAATATACAGGAAAGTCAGTGGCAGCCTGCCCTTCATTACCATCTGATGCTAAGAAACTTGAAAAGTTGTCTAGATGATAAAACCCCTCTGGGTACCATCTAATGCAGAGCTCAAAGCAGAACCGGCTAGACTTGACTTTTGCAGGGTAAAGACCAGTTGTGTTCTGGGGATCTCAAAGGATGGACATTCAAGTTCACTGGGTTTTTGGCCCAGTGCTTGAGCCCTTAGATAGCTATAATAAGTAATAACATAATACATTATTGTATTTATTTATTTAATTGGTGTTTTCTGCATTGTAGCCTCAGGCTGTGGCTTCTCCAACAGTTACTGTGCACCTTCAGGTCTGTCTGTGTTTTGTGCCTTCCTGTATAGGTAGTATAAGACCATTAAGGCCACAAGCAGATCTCTCTTTGCTTGCAGGTGGACAAACTCACTATTTCATTCTGTCTTCCTGTGGCTGTGCAGCAGAGTTTTCGTCCTTTACCCATGTCATAGATCGACTCTAAAGTTTCAGTGATAAACTTTGTTTTCATCTGTGTAGGTTTATAATAAGTGCTTGATCAAGCAACATCTCTCGGAAGTTACTCAGCTAGGCAACTGTAAGGAGAGAATTAATATGTTAACGTTAAGTTCTGATTTTTGCTGAAAAGTTAAAGCAGGTATCACAGGCAAGGGTGCCTACAAAGGGTGGAAAGGGACTTTTTGCAAGGGCAGGTAGTGACAGGACAAGGGGGAATGGCTTTTAACTGAAATAGGGTAGAATTAGATTGGATATTAGGAAGAATTTATTTACTGTGAGAATAATGAGGCACTAACAAGTTGCACAGGGAAGTTATTGCTGCCACATCCCTGGCAGGGACTGTGTGGTCTGGTGTAGGTGTAGAGAGGAGGGTTGGAACGTGGGGACAGAGAATGGTATTTAAGGTCTCTTCCAATCCAGACTATTCTGTGAGTCTATGATTTGTTGCTTTCATGATCAGACTTGGCAGTCTAAAGACATTAAAGCGGTATAGTTATTGTAGAAGAAAACCTGTATGATTCTTCTGGATTACTGGGGTTTTTAAACTCCTTTAAAAAAAAATATTTTAAAGAGACATTAAACTACCCAAAGTAATTAAAATAAAATTATTAGAAAATTAAGTAAATTTGTGGACAAAACTACATCCAAGTTGAAAGTTGCAAATGTAATCTTAAAATTTTACTTATGTGTATTAGCTAGTGCTTTCTAGCTAATGCCAAGGAATAGATTCAGATTTACTATGTAACTTCAAGTTGTTTTAAGCATCTGGAATGGAACAAGTTCCCTTTGATGTGTGAGCTTAACACATTTCTTAAAAGACCTATTGTCTTTCACAGTCATTTGACCTCATCTGGCAATTTTTTCCTGTTTATTTAGAAAACATAGGCTACAATTGCCAGTTTCGTCATATGATGACTAACATCATCGTAATATAATGGAATATTGTGTAAACAAATCAAAAAGCTTATACTTCAGAAGATGCAAGAAGGTGGTGAATTTGCTAAAAACAAAGGAGCTATTTGCAATAATCTGCAATCCAGTTTGATGTATAAAGTTATGAAATAGATTAATTTGATGAGAAGTTGAACTTAATCAATCTAGAAGATTTGATGATGTCAGCTTTGCTGACATTTTAGATTCTTTTATTTTCCCTTTAATTTTGGTTTTTTTCTGTACATGAATGGGACTCCTCTTTTGCTTAGGAGCTCAGACAATCAGATTTCATAATTTTTTTTCCACTTGAGTCAGTCAGTACATGCCAAGTGATTTTGCTGTAAAAGCTAAATCCAGTGTACATTTGATAATCAGGGTATTAGATGCTAGTTGTAACAGCTCACATTAATAAAAAACTTAGCTCATTTCAGTCCTTGGTCTCAATTTCCTGACTCCTTTAGCTAGAGAAATCATGAGGCATCATGAACTTTTGGAAACCTAATGAAAGCTGGGTGTGCTGGAGACCTGCTACTTACTTCTGTTGCTTAAGAGCTGGCATGAAAGCCTGTGCTGGTTTCCTCCTGCTTCTGTTCTGATGAAGCCGTAGTTTGCAAGGTCCTTAATCAGTCAGGAGTCTTGAAACAATCTGCTAAAATCTGCCCAAGTAGGAGACTGAGAAAAAGGTGTTTTAGTGAAGGCAGCAGCCTTGGTATCTTGCAGTTGGTGGAGATTACAGCATGGGTCAGAACACCATTGTGGTCGGCTTAGGTATCAGATTTTACTGCTTTAGAATGAATCTGTCACTGAAATTCAGTGGTTTGGGGACAGGGTTGAGCATTTCAATTTATCTTGCACATTACATTCGTTGTGTTTCTCTATGTTTCTTCTGTGTGGGAGATGTTTTGACGTGAGGCATTTGTAACTCATAGGTCTGCTCTTGCTTATTCAGAGAGTATGTGGGCTCCTTCACTTCAAATGGTCATTGTCACGTTATGGTTCAAGAATTGAATTAAACATTGAAATGTTAAACATATGCTAATGCTCACTGGAATTTTGATATTACTCCGTATGATGTCTCTTTCATCAATTTTTATGTAGTACTTGGAAACTGTAGAAATGGTGGACTCTGCAGTGTAACTTCACACATTTGAAACAGCTGAAAAAAAAGAGAATATCAGAATATTCAAGGAAATGTTTAGGGAATGTGCAACCTTTCTTCCTCAAAAATATCACACTGGCTTTATGATGATCCTATACATCCAGGCATTGGTTTCACAGCGTTAGTTTGCTACCTAACAGTCTAATTGTAGAGATTGGTGTTAGCTTTCCAGCTTTACATGCATACGTGTTTTTGCAGTTTTTATCATGTATCTATAGGTTCCTAATTAGGGTGGAAGGTGTGGAGAAATTGATCTTAAATATACAATGCACTAAAACAAATGCAAGGGATACCTTTGCCCCTACAGCCCTGTTATGAAGGGTTTGATGAAAGGCACTACAACATTTTTAGGCAATTTTGATGGGTCAGTATTGGGAGCTCAGACACATCACTCAAACCACAGCTTGTCGTGAGATACATACAGACATTCTGTGCACGAGACTATTTTGGAAGTGGAACAGCATGTGTGTGGGAGGACACAAAACTACCTCTACAGGGTGATCTGATACTTCCTATTCTGAGCAAGTATCTAGCCCTTCCTGTGTGCTAGTGTCTGGAGGGTCAGATGGGTGCTACAGCAGAAGGGTTCTTGCTGCTGGTGTTTTTTCAGAGCAGATACAGAGAGTATGAAAGGCCAAAGAAGGAAAATAAAGCGAAAGATTTCAGTTTCTCCTCTAACCATCCAAACCCTCCATCTTAAAATGGTTGACCATCTTGACTTTGATTAAATCCTTTCCTTAGGTTTCAGTCTTGGGATTTTATTTTTTATCTTTGCCCTGCACTGCTTTTGAAGTTTCAGATGAGTTTTCGAATACAAAGCCAGCAAAGGGCTTTGTTTCAACAGTTCTATCACTGAAATGCCGCTTTGTCCTCAGGGAAGAGATAGGAAACACCTATCTTGATTGGTAAAAAGAACCCAAAGTGAATTTGCAGATTAAGAGTTTGCATTTTGCATTGGGCAGTCCTGAAATTAGCACTAGTAACAGAAATTCTACAAAAAAGGCTTGCTGGTTTGAGGATTATTTCTGAAACTTCAAACACAGGAGATATGAGACCCTATATAAATCTGATAGTTCCTATTTAATTTTTTAAAAATCCATGTCATATCCGTACTGTCTGCATCTGTGTAGTGTGAAAACAGAATAGCGTGAAAACAAATACAGCGGGTAGATACAGAGGAAAACCAGGAGCATATTCCTTCTTTGCATTTGCCATGTCTATCATAAAAATGGCAGTTGTGATGGCTCTACTGGATTTATTTTTGCTTTAGGTTGGTTTGGAATTTGGATTGGTTTAGTATGGAAAGATGTATTAGCACTAGATCTCCTAGTGTTCTAAAGGGTTAGATGATGTTAAAAATTATTTTATTTCATTATGTTCTAACTACCATACTGTTATTTAAAAGTCAAGCTTGCTGAGAAGAATCAGAGGGTGAATTGTTTCTTTCTGTATTTAATGCCATTGTAATGACCGAGCTAGAAGTCAAAATTGACCCTCATGTTGTGAAGACAAGTATAAAAGCTGTGTAACTTTCTGGTGTTTATGGATGCACAGTCATTTTTTGCATTTACAAACGAAAACTTTTTGGAGACAGTAAATGTTAAGTGATTATTCTCTGACCACAGAAGCCCATTCTGCAAAGCAACTCTTTATAGTGTGCAGATGGATCATTCAGTTCTCTGCTCACCAGGGAGAATTTCTGTGTAGGGAGCTAGAAAGTTAATTTATTGAGTCTTGAATAAGACTTCAGAGAGGAATTAAATATTATTTAGCTAGCATTTGCCAAGAGAGATAAGCCTGTTTTATGGCAGTATTCATTTAAGGAAAGGGGAGAACCATTTTTTAGCTTAGCAAGGTTGCTGAACCTGCCGGCCAACAGTAGGAATTGCTGACTCCATGAAGGCAAGCCTAGGAAGTGAATGGGGTCCACTGAAGCCTCAGATGTTCCTGCCCTAACCTACTCAAATGTGGAATGGTATTAATACCTTGTTCTCCTTTTAATTTGCACTCCTTTTAATTTTATTTTTTAATAAGTTCTAACTGAAATTAAGAAGAAATTAATCTTGGAAGCTGATTTTTTTGCTCTGTATCAGTTGAGATGCCAAAGCATGGTACATGGTTTCGTTTTTTCCTCATTATGTATCAAGCCAAAGTAATATGTAATGAAAAATAATAGTGTCTTAAAGAATAAGAGAGGAATTGTGACAGATTTAAATGAAAGTTGCTCTTCTACAGATAGTTAAAATGAGAGACAAGACAAACTTGATCAAAAAAAGGAAGGTGCATGACTTGGCATTTTATGTCTGCAACACTTCGTGTTGATTTGGATCTGTTTGGAAGCACATTGCACAAAACCAGGCTAGATAGATCAGCATGTTAGTTTCTTTCTGATGTACTGTACTGTGCATTGCGCTTTTAGAACACAGATAAATACGGAATGACAGAAAAAAATGTCTTTAAATGAATGATATATTAATATAACTTAAGTAAAATATAAATATGGTGTGCACATATGTTTTTACTGCATATGAAATATGCATATGTGTTCACTGCTTATGAAATAATTCAAAACTATGTGTATAAAGTAGTCATTAAAAATGGCACTCATAGCATTTGAGTAAACGCTAAAAAGTTTGCAGTAGGAAAGTTACCCTTGCCCTGTGCTAGCTTGATGATATTAACAAGTATTAATAAAAAAAAAAGTTCTGCTCAATAGAAACATAATTATTCTGTGTTCATTTTAGAGAAAAATTATTAAAAAAAGGATTTCCTACTTGTGACTTAAATACTAAATTTTGTTATTCTGAATGTGAAGTGCAGAGATCTAGCCTGTCCCTGCCACTGTTCTGTTGCTCGTGTAGACATTGAGGACCATAGGTATTCTGTTGCCTGGTTTCTTACAGGTTTTTTTTTTACTGAGATCCTAAGATAGAAGAAGTTAGGACAACATACAGCTGGATAAAGAACATTACTGTATGGAAAAAAGAATTGGCACTTTTTCTTGTTTTGTAAAGTAGATATTAACTAAATGTATAGATTAAATGGTGAGAGGAGAAAAGTGCTCTGTGGTGTGAATTTTAATAAAGAAGCATTGTTTTCAGAGATTTTGTATTCACAATATGGTAATAACGTATCATCCCCCCTGAACCCTGAATTTCTTCAGTTTCTATCATATTGCTTTATGCTTAGAGTGCACATTCCTCATCTGTGCCTGCAATAGCGCTCTCATTTGAGACCTGCCTCCTGTAGGTAAAATCCATGCAGACTTTTGTGTTGTAGGGTCCTTTGCAATGCTGTGTGTCACTTACGTTTCACTTAAACTTGGATTTCTGATATGTTTGTAGCAGCTATCTCAAAAAATCTGGTTTAGAATTAAGAGAACATAGTCTTCTGGAGCTTAGTAGATTCCTCTGCTTTTGACACCCAGCAAATGCAGGCTGGCATTTTGAAATATCTTCGTATGAGATTCTGGTTGACTTCACTTGCAACTTCAGCTTTTAGCAGGAAAGTAATTGTTAGCCTCCTAAGATCTAAGTGATATAGTTTAAATTTTTTTATAGGTTTGAGACCTTGGTGTTACTCTGCATGTCTTAATTTTTTTTTTTTTTTGAGAGGACCTCTCATGAAGAGCAGAGAAGGGTGTATAACTTCAGAAAGGAGAGGAAAAACTTGTCTTTCATACAGGCAGAGAGCTTGCCTAATTCAGAAGTGTTGCCATCACTTATGGAAGGAGTGGAGCTAAAGAAGCACAGCCCACCCTCTGGACAAAATCTGGAGATAGTGAAAAAAGATCCCTTCTTCCCTTAAAGCCAAAATTAGAGGGGAGTAAAAAGGAAATTCTACCTATCTCTGGACCCATCAGTGCCAATTGTGTGTTTAAAGAAACAAATTACAGCTTTGAACTTCTTGTAATAAGTAGTCTTTGGAACCATGTAAAATAGTGTTTCAGTGAAATGTTTGTGGCTTTGCTGAAGGGAAGGTTGAATACCTGGTATAATTAATTTAACTTTTTAGTTAAAATGGTTTAAAGTTAAGAAGTTTAAAATGGTTTCAAGAAACTTGCAGGATTAAAATATTTTGTGTGATGCAGCTATTGGAGGCTCTCTGATTTCTGATCTGGTATTTCAAAGGAAATGTTACTGTGTGGGTGCAGAGCGTCACTCACAGGTTAAGAATAGAAAACATCCATTTATACTTCATTTCCATGGTAACTGAAATGTGGTCCAGTTTCATTGCATCTAGTACACTTGCAAAGCAAGGCTTCTTGGGTGGGTCTTCAGACTACTTCCATTCCTCTCAAGACATTTTACACACCGCCTGCGTCTCTTCTGTTTCGGTTTCAAGATGAGCTTTGGTTTTTTTTCGTGGTGTAAAGATTGCCTGGTATGTACTTCTCATGTCAGGAAAAAGTGTTTTACGGAAAGAGTGATAAAGTACTGGAATCGTCTGCCCAGGGGACGGTGGAGTCAACTATCCCTGGATGTGTTTAAAAAAATGATTGGATGTGGCACATGATGCCATGGTTTAATGGAGGTGTTAGGGCATTGGTTAGACTCAATGATCTTAAAGGTCTTTTCCAACCTAGTACTTCTGTGATTAAATGATGGCACTTCATATTCCACTTCCAGGATCCTTTTACAGGTCTTTTTCTCTCATCTCATCGTTGTTGTGCTCCTTGTCACCCCTTGCCCTCCTAGTAAAAGGGGAAATGCTTTGGGACAAGGCAAAAGGAATGAAAAATACTTTAATACAGATTTTAAACTTTTTTTGTCCATTGATATCAAATGTTTTAGTAACTTGACCTAAACTATCAAGAAAGATAACACAGTCAAGTTAGCTAATCATAATATGAACCTTTTCTATTTCCCTCCTGCTAGGAAAAAAATCCACAAGAAATGCAAATAGAGGTTGCAGGACTCACGGTAGTTGTGCTGACATGGTTGGGGCATTTATTTGTTTTGTCAGAAGCATAAAGCTTTAGGTGGTACAAATACTCAGAAGTGTGTGTATGTTAAAGTTTTTTGCACTAGCATCCTAAACATTTATTTGTATTATAGATGACCTTTATAGTCACGTTTCATTACTACTCATTCCTAGGTTAGTGGTGTGTAAATGTATTCTAAGGGTAATTATTTATGGTATGATATCAAGTAGTTTGACGTATAGGTGAAACCTAGTGGGATTAAATTTTGCTGAGCCTCGTCAGCATTTTTTTTTTTTTTTTTAAATGGAAGTATTTTGTGTCTTCCCTTCCTGAAAGTCACGGTGATTATCTCAGTAGATCTGTCACAGCTTCTGTGGCCCTGGAGAAGACAGGGGCCACTTCCAAAGCACAGTACTTTTAACTCCCAGAGCACAAAATCAGTCCTTGACCACAACAAATAGGTCACACAAGAAGGCTTGTGAGCTGCACTAGGAGAGAGCATGAAAAGCCACGGATGGTAGAGGGAAATGAGCATAACTGTATGTTTAATTTCTTCCTAAGTAGGAGATGAATGTGCTGCTCCTCAGCTTCTTTCAGGTTAATTTTACTGAAAAAATCAATCTTGTGTGTTAATTCTTACTGTGTATGAAACAGTGGTATTGTATGTATTCTTACCAGATGCAAGGCCTCAGAGAATGCAGCCTCAAATCAAAATCCTGGCAAAGCTAATATTTATGGTGTCCTCTGTAAAAGCTTTGTAACCTTTCCAGACATGCTCCTCTACTTCTTTCTCCTGTGTTACATTCCTAGTAAAGAGGGGATGTTTTTTTTTACAGTGCTCCCCATGTCCTTTTACACATTCTTACTAGTCATTTTGGTTCTGGCTGAGGCCATGTCTACAGGAGCAGCACATTCCTGTAGGAGCAGCTATGTAGGACAGCAGAACAGTTGCTGTTGCGGAGCCATGATGTGCATTAGCTGTCTTGTGATCTACTCCAGCCTGGCACAGCTGGTTCATTCGCCTCAATGTCTGTTAGCAATGGGAGAGCCTCAGTTAGTCTTCCAGTTCAGCTTCATCCAAAAAAAAAGTCTTAATTTGTGTACCCCAAGGTTAGTCTGAAATTAAAATTTAAGTTAGAACTGGTAAAGTTGATTCAAAAGAATTCTCAGGATCCAAACTAAAATGTAAATGTAATGTAAATGCAAGCATGCAAGCCGGGTACTCCTACAGAAAAAAAAAAAGAAAAAAAGAAAATCTGTTTTTGATTTGGTTTCACAGTGAACTATTTTGTAGCCTTAATATAGATCAGCATTGAAATACTGTTCCATAACTTCAAGGAGCTCGCATGAGTGGGCACATGTCAGGGAGTAACAAGCTGATGGCCTCTGATAAGGAGCTCACTTAAGATAAGAGACATAGCCTGATGGTACTGGAGTTTAACTAGTGGTTACTGGTTGACTAGCTGGTGATTAGGGGAGAATCATTTACAGTCATTCACAAGATCCAGCACTTTGTTACTGGCATGCCAGTGATCTCAACAGCAAGTTAAGGAGAAAATAAGTTACATTGCACCCAAAAAAAGTTACATTATCTTAAAAACTCATAAACAAGATAAGAAGAATCTAAAATATTTGGGTTTTCTGCATCTTCTCGGCATCAAAACTCTGTTAAAATGAAGAAATCATGGATGTATTTTTTAGATACATAAATATGGCTGTTTTTTTTTAAATGGGGGAGAGGAGCAACTGCTACAGCCATGAAATAATTTTAAGTGTTTTAATTAGAGCAGTGTTTCCATGCTGCTGTCTAGATCATGTTTCTCTGTCAACATCACAACATATTACAGTACTGGATGGTGTAAATACAACATTTTTTACAGCTGAAATATTTTATTTGATTGATCTTGTCAAATTCTTTAGAATTAAAGAATTCTCTAGTAGCTTAGATCAGATCATTGTATATAGCTGTTTCTACAGAATTTTGTGTTTCTCCTCATCCCAGCTATTCTTAGCATGCAAGAAGGTACTGAAACATATTGAAATCTGGTTTCATAATAGGGAAAAGGTGCAGGACAGGATTAAATGTGTTTTGTACTTGGTGACTAAACCCTGTGATGTGTTCTCATAGTTGTGGGCTCTGATTCATAAAGATTTCATCTGTAGCTATTGAAATAGTAGCTAGCCCACCCGAGGCATGTATCTTCGTGTCTTGAGTCTGTGTGGTCTTGCAATCTGGTGGCCAGTTAGAAATACAGATCATTAAAAACAGGACTGAGTGACCTTTAAAGTAATACGGTAAGGAAGGTGTAACCTTTTAGCTGTTAAACTCTACTTTGAACAATATGCCCTAACCTGAGATATTGAAACTGTGTTTCGTGGCTTTTTGTTTGTTGGGGTTTTTTTTAAAGTACAGGTATTCTTCCGAGTATGGGCATATGGTGACTACATGCTGCGTGAATTGCTCAGTGTAAGCTTCCTGGCCCTGGCCTAGGAAATTAGGATAGGGTTGTCTTGTTTTTCTCCTTCAGCTGGAGGCAGACAATCAAAGCAGCTTTAATTAGGGAAAGTCTTTACTGCCTCAAATTCTTTATTTGCATGTTATTAGATTACTAAAAAATGAAGCTGTGACTCTGAAAATCGGGAAGCAGAGATTAAGCAATTCTTGCCTTCTGTTGCACGGTACAGGAGTCAGCTGACATTTTGCCTTACTACTGCACTGCACCCCTTCAGCTCACAGTCAAGAATCATGTAGACTGGAAATTATCTTGAGTTTATGGGTTCAGAGTTCAGGAAAGATACGTCTGTGACTAACCCTGATCAAACTCAAGGCACTGCTCTGGACATTGCCATGAAGTACATTACAAATAGTGAAATCAGGACATGCAAATAAGAAATTCCACAGTTAGTGGTTTCATAGACTATTCTATCACGCTTTGATCCTGAATTCTCGTTTTGAGTGACTAAACCTCAAATTTTATCTGTCCCACCATGATTTAAATACAAATATAGGCAGAAGTTACTGTATGAAACATTGCAAATACAGGTTGATAAATGTGGAATTTAGTGAGATTGTTTACAAAAGTTTTGTTGGCTTAAACGTTAGGAGTGGTATCCGTGCTTGTCTGCTACACATCCTCCAAGTAAAAAGGGCAGCAATACTAGTCTTTTGGTTAACCTCAGAATTTGGTCTCTGTTTTTTGACTCTGTTGAAATACCTTACAGTGTATGCAGTAGCCTTCGTATAGATGGTTAACTTCTACATTTTGAGACGTTTCGCCATTTCAGTGAATCTCAGATGTTTTCTTTACCTTTCTTTCAGAAAAGACGACGGCGGATTGATCGAAGCATGATCGGGGAGCCGACAAACTTCGTCCACACAGCTCATGTAGGATCTGGAGACCTGTTCAGTGGAATGAATTCAGTAAGCATGAATGGATGAACATCATTTTGTATTAGACAGAATACAGGAACACTGTATTTGTATGTTGTAGCTGAAGCAATGATTCTCTCAACTTTAAGAAAGAATCTGTATGAAACTGAGGAATGACCTGATAGCATTTTTATTCCAAGTCCTAAACACTTGCATTCAAGAATATGAAACATTTTTTATAAATTATTTTATTTATTGGTAATGCATTTTAGATGCCGTATAAATGACACTGAATACTTTTTAAGCTAAAAATTCACTCTGATAATATGTATGAACCAAAGTAGATGTATACTTGAAAATGTACTCAAATATTCTATAGAAAACTCCAAATGTCTTACAGTTGATTAGATTTCTTACCTTAAATGCTTCAAGCTGTTTTAAATACAGTTCATGTAAAACTCTAACTTACCTCAGTTTGTGGTGCACACAAATTTATTTTTGGGTGTTCTTGCTGAGCTTTTTCTATATTCTGTAGTCCTGTTTGCAGTGTGAACTATTTCCAGGGCAAGCAGTGTCACAGGTAAGATTTTGTGGCTTCCTGTAGAAGATAGGCAAAATAAAAATACCTCTTTGTAAGCGAAAAAACAGAGGCTAAGATAGATAATGAAAATAAGCTTATGGAAATAGATGTATCTTGTACAGCTTCAAATTTCTGTGAAATGTCAATCTGTTTCTAAGGTCAATAATATAAAATATAGGAAATGGCTGTGTGTAGATGAAAAATACTTCTTGACTTTATTAATCATCTTAAAAGGAAAACATATTGGGAGATGACAAACACTTACTTACAAAGAGGAAAAAATCTCTATCAGAGGTATCAGAATAGAAAACAGAGCCTGAAAGTTTAAATGTAGGCAAGGGAGGTAGTTTCAACTAGTTTAAGTTGGTCTTATTGAGATCAGACAAAAACCTTTGTAACTCAGCATGTAATGAGGAAAGGCAAAGCTAGAAAATTCAACATCAAAAAATGCACCACATTTTCCCACAAACAACATAGTGGGCTGGAAATTATTTCTGTTAAAATGTCTGTAAGCAAGTTAAATGGCCAAACACAGATTCCACTTGATAAAATTTAGTTAAAGCCAATTCCTTTTTTAATGCAATATATTACATTAATATTTAAAGCCAGTATAAATTGAAATAATAAACTGATAATAATGGGAACAGCTTGTTTGATTTTTTTTTTTAAGCATGGCTTTTGCTTTTTAAATACTTGTTTCTCCTGTGGGAACCTTCCTCATTCTCACAGCCGAGCTGCCTTATGAAGTTTGTGTGGACGGCCTGAAGCTTTCTTTTTTTCACTTTCCACCTGTTTGCCCTCGCTTTGTCTTGCGTAATACCCAATTTTTCTCCAGATAGTAGGTAATCATTGCTGTCTCTCTACATAAGCATTTTCATTTTGAATGCATGTAAGTAGCTCTGTCTCTTTCTTTTTTTTTTTTTTTTTTTTTTTTTGGATAATGTGCTGCATCAGTGACAGAGATTTTTCTGATCCTAGGTGGAAAGTATCAATATGTAAAAAATAATCTTTTCCATTTCCCCTCCTTCAGAAGCTCAAATATCTACTTTTGCACACTGCATCTTTTCTGCCTTTTCTCTGGTGGTCTACACATTCATTCTTCTGTAAATTTCAAGATTAGTGTTAACGTTCACATGTTTCCTGATTCATAATTTCCTTTATAGTATGGACGTTATATTCCTCCAGGAACCTCTTTGTACCTTCCTTTTTAAATAGCTTAGGTGAATACATGAAATTTAATTACTGTTTTCCCATTTAATTTGGGTCTTTATTCTCTTTCTGTCTACTCTCTGCCTTTTTTCTTCAGCATTATTCTTTGTTATACATTCTTATGACTCTACTGAATAGTTTTTTGACTATTCAGAATATTTCTGAAATATTTTACTCTTTTGTATTACTTCTCTGTAGATTGCCTTGCTTCTTTGTCAGAGGTGTACTTAAACAGCAGGATCCCTCTGTGCTCTGTTTCTTGTTCATTCCCATCCCTTTTCCCCTATTTTGCTTTCATAGTCCGTGGTGAACTCTTTCTTCTGCTGCTTCATATTCTTCAGTTCAGTCTTTGATTTTATGTATGTCATGTAGTTTCACATTGTTTTCTTTCCCAAGGTCTGCCTGTGCTATTTCCAAATTCTGAAAGGGAGGGAAAGAAAAGGAAAGGAAATGTAATGAGAGAAATAAGCAGCACAACAGTTTGCATGATCCTTCATGGGTACAATCTTCATTCCTTTCCAAAATCTTTAAAATCTTTATGTCCCATCTAAATTAGACATAAGGGAGAAGAACCTTGCTGTTACATATTATCAAAGAAAGGCAATGGCATCTTTGGGGGGGAAAAAAAAAGAAAAAAATTTGCATTTCACAGTGCTCGTTCTTGTTGCTCAAAGAGCCTCTAAAGGAGGGTGCTTCAGAAAGGGTGCCACATTTGTAAGCCAACAAATGTTAGACCTGTTTTGCTCAGCAATTTTTTCATTGTATGTCTCCTACAAAAGTGTTCATATACAAAACAGCTGCTGAACTGTTAATGCAGACTAGTTTGTTTCATTCTCTGTTTTAAGAGAATGCATTTGAGCCTGATAGTTCTTTATTCAGTAACTCATGTGTAATTCATTAACTTGAGAAATTATTCTAACCTTTAGAAATGCTCATAAAAATTTACACTTTAGCCTTCCAACTTGCGTTGATGTGCTGCTCTCCAAAATTTTCAAGTCTTGTAAGCAAGTTATTAGGCTTGGATGTGGCTTGGAGAATTTTGGAGTTCTTTCTTTGCTGGAGTCAGAGTTCGTTCAGCTAAAATTAACAGAATCCTATAGTCACTTTTGTGAATACATTTACGTGTAGGTTAATTATTTTCTTTGGAAAAAACCTGAATTCAAGCTCTGTATTTTTCCATGGGCGGTAAAAGATGCTCGATGAAAAAGATGAGGAGCTTGGTAAAATGTGAAGTTCTTAAATATATTCCCAATCACTTCTGCACACTCTTTTACTGAGTTTATAGTCTTTGATGTCAGGTGCACTAGAAAATTGGCTCTGAACACTTTCGCCTGAAGAATAAAAGAGATGGTAATGTTTTGCTGTGGCTCTGTCACTTATTTTAGCAAATGGACAAAGTATAAACTGGTTTTACATTGCACTGCTTAAATACATAAAACCACAGTCTTTTGCAGAGCCTTGCAATATGCCAAGTCTTTTGCAGAGCCTTGCAATATGCCATGTTGTTGAAGATAAAGATCAAAAAATTAGGCTCTTCTGGCAAATAGGTTTGAAAAACTGCATGGAAGAATGAGTTTGCTGATTCATTTTGTACACGTGCATGTTTTGCTTTTTGTGGGAAAAAAATGTATTTCCTTTGTCTTTGTAGGCAGTGAAAATATCGTGCAAGCTGCTTGGAAATATTTTTTTCCTGTGCTGTTTTAATGCAGCTTTCCAGTGAGGTTTTTAGGTCTCTGTGAAGGAAGAGCGTAGATGAAATAATTGCAAGTGGTGCCCTGCAGGCATAGCCTTTAATGAATGTTATTTTCCACTCATTGTGAAGTTCTTATGTATGCTCTGGGATGCAGAGGAAAAAAGGCCAACCCTTTAAGATTCAAGTTGTCTTCCTGCAGGCATTTGGATATGATTATTTTGACTAATGCAACACCAGCAGGAAAGAACTATGGGTTCCTTGTCTGTTTGGTGATAGAGACAGTGAAAGTCATAACAGAATGTGATTGTCTTGCAAACAGGGGGCACAAAGGATATGTCTCTATGTATTTATATGCATCAAGCTAAAAATACCTTCAAATCATCAGCTATGTTCAGGGAAGTTCAGATTGACTGTATTTAAAAAAATAAATGCCCTCCATTTAAATGAATAGCGTCAATTCAGGAAAGCCTCATAATTGTATGTCGTCACATAAATAGATAAATCAAAAATGTTCCACAAAACAAAAGGTCCTGTTTAGTTTAGAAAATCCTAGTTTAGCCTTGTTTTAATGATCTGAAATTAGCCATACAGAGATTTCTAAGTTGGCTATTATACTTCTAACATATGATGTCATACTTTCCCAAGAACATTTTCCATATAACAAGATAGAGTTTTTCAGATGGAGTCGATACCAGTAAGAGATTTGATTTATTTTTTATTATTATTTTTGAGATTAATCAAGTGGGTCAGTAAAACCCTGAATCAGCCAGTTTTCTTTGGCAGAGAGCAAAAGCTTTTGCCTCAGCACCAATTCTTCCATCTCTTCTGCTGAGCTACATGCCAAAGTTAAAATTCCATCAAGCCTTGGGATGCATGTGTCCTTGAGTAAAACTAGGGTAGTTTTGCTGGTAGTAAAGGAGCACTTGAAAACTAAACCTAGAGAAAAAATAAAATTAGAAGCAAGAAGTTGTCATAGCTCAATGTCTTTCTTCTTCCCTCTCCCCCTTTTTTCCCTGCTATCTCCAGGTCAGCTCAATTCAGAACCAGATGCAATCCAAGGGCGGCTATGGAGGTGGCATGTCTGCAAATGTTCAAATGCAACTCGTAGATACGAAGGCAGGATAACCTTGGGGATAACTTTCTTGTAAGTATTGCGCTCTCTTTTTTAGGCACTGTTAGAGCAGTGTGAAGACCAATCATACTGCTTCATAATTATCTCCCTGTAAAAAGCTGTGTCTTTATAATGACTAATTTTAAAAACCATTTCTGAGTAAAAAATTAGATGTCTTCTAAGAATTAGAAGATTTTTCACAAAATGGACAGGATTTTGTTCTGACTGTATCAGTCTGTCCTTAAGAATGTTTTTTAAGCAAAGATTATATTGTAGGCTGATCTTTGCAGGTAAAGTTGGTTGTAAAACAAATCTCAGAATGTTGTGGTGTGATTATAGTACTATTCTTGCAGTGGATATAAGATATATGGTGTTAATCAGTGTATAGCAGTATTACAGTTAGAAAATGGTCAAAACTTGATTTAATGCATGTTTTCTGTCTTTTAGGTTTATGTGAGTTCCTGTATCTTCTTTCCTGTGTCCTCCCTTTTGCCTTGGTGACTGCTTTCTGTGCTCATGACAAGAGAAGTGATGGCTCATTGTTCACCCTTCGTGATTAGTCCAGTGAAAAGTTGCTGTTCTGCTCTGATGATGCCATTTATCAGATTGGTCCGACTGTGCCTTTCGGTGGCATGCACGCATTGGCCTCTACCAGTATCATGGACGTAGAGCTGTTTAGGATTGGTTGTCACTTTTAAGTTGTTTTAAGGCAAGTTAAAGCACCAACCTTAGCTTTCCTCATTCCTCAGAAATACTAATGCACAACATTCTATTCCTTTTTAGTGTTTTAATCTTTTCTCCACTCAAGTAGTTTAGAAATGAATGAGTTTCTACTAATGTCTTCAATCAGCTAATGTTCTCCCAATTTTTGAAAGGTCTGAGACCTGCAAGCACAAATAATTATTTCACACAAAATCAACAGAGTAGATGACCGCATGCTTTGTGAGGTTGCTTTTTATGGTGGCCTGCTTGGTGCTAAAAGAAAAAAACAAAAACAATTACTTATTGCAGATGTGAAAAGTTTTGCTGTGGCACCAAGTCATGCCTGCTTCTGGAAAAGGTCTTGTAACTTAGCTGCTTCAGAGTTATGTCTTTATTTTAGTTTCTATCCAATTGGTCTTGAAATAATAAAGAGAGAGCTTGCATTCATGAGGCATTTGTTGTAAATGTTCAATATATTTATTTTGAAAGAGCTGACCTTGAGACTGTAAACCAGTGTAGTACCGTATCTAAGTGTTGTGGAATCGCTTTAGTCTATTTAAACAGAAGAGCAACATGTTTGGCTGCTTCTTTTTCTTTCTACAGTTTTTCTTGATTTTCACCTGTACGGTCATTTCCAGTAGCAGCATGTCATACTGCCTGCAATATTGGCTGAAAAGTTTAGTAGACCTTTCTAAGTAGTTGGCAGTTTCTGTGTACTAAATATTTAGGGGCCATGGAAGTTGCTAAGAGCAACATACTAATCTGGCAGAACAGGTGCCAATGAAAACAACATACAGGGTGACTTTTTACTGTCTGTAAAATGCCTTTTGCTCAGGTTCCAAAGCATGTTTCTTTCACATGTTGTGAAACTGCATTTTGATATTGCACTGTTTTCAGATTATCTCTATAAATGGTCCCTTTTTTTGCTTCTTGCTGGTGGTTTTAGAGAAGTCAATTATTTGAGGCCTGGTTACAATAAATTTTTATGTGGGGAAAAAAACTTAAACCATCCAAACAAATAAGGCATAACTGAGCCTAATCAAATCCATTTTATATGCAAATATGCATGTAGACTGTTGTCGTAAATGATTCTTTATTCTAGTTCTATCCTTTCCCTGATTTCACATTGCAACAGCTGTCTGGTTGATTTAAATATGTATGAATCACCTAATCTTCTCTCTCTGCTTGTAAACAACACGGCCATGGAGGTAGTTTGCCTTCCCTAGGTTGTATTTCAGTGGTAGATGTCTCTTATCTGGTTGAATAGGTCAAATTAGGTTGGATAGTATTCACTGATAAAGATACTGATTCCTGATGAGATGTTCAGTTGTCTGGGTGCATAAACACATGGCAGTGCAGTGATACGTATATTTTTTTTAGGGGTTAGCATTTCCAATGCCACTTTAACAATTACTCTTAAATATACTACAAAACTATTACAAAATTATTTGATCTTTGTTATTGGTAATAGCAGCTTAAATTTGCTTGCCAAACCTATCTTGCACTTGCCAAAATGTTTTCAGCTCAATAGCCAGGAAAAAAATTGACATATTTTTATAACAGACATACTTTTTTTGTACATTGTGTTCATTCTTGAATAAAGTCAGTTCAGTGTTGGCTTGTAGATATTAAAAGGAAAGTATTGACTTTGATTCAATAAATGTTTTCTTTCAGTTGGTGGCTTACCCTTTTTCTTTTCCATTAATTACATTTGCACTAGAAAAACACTTGCATCTTACAGACAGATTTGTGGTGAAAAGAGTAACCTGTTAGTGTCAATAAATAATTTACAGGCTTGAGTTTTTTTCATGTCACTTGACCCTTTTTTTGCCAAATGGATTAAACCATAATTTTATCAGTATTATTGTTGAACTGATTTAACATGTATGTCAGGGGCTTCTGCAAGGAAGGGAGTGTCTTAAAAAATACTTTGGAAATCTTTCCTTTTGACTACAACTCATATGTGTATTACTTTCCTGATTGTGATGCAGATTACTCTGGTGATCAGTAAAAGGATTGTCACTCTAATATGCTCATCTGCATTAAAAGTACCTGCAAGGCACAATATTGCCTGCTCTCTATGTGGGTCAATTAATTTTTATATTTGACACTCTCAAAGCTTATTCCAAAAGCACTAATTTACTACTTTAAATTTCATGCCAAATTCTTCTAAAGACTGAATGATTTCTTTAGCTCATGCCAAGTTCATTAAATTTCCAGCTGAGGAAAAAAGGCAGCTAGAGAGAAACAAGGTTCTAAAAGAAAATAAAGATGGGGATAAATCCATGAAATACCAATCAACTAAAGGGTTCTTTTTCTTAGAAGCTGAGGTTATAGACACTGAAAACCAAAGTATATCTAGAAAACCAGATGTTTCACTGTAAGTGCATGTTCAGTGAGTGATATTAAAGCTTATTAAATATTACGTGCTGATTCTGTTGGTTATTAGTAGTATTACTTCAAAGGCCAGTGAAACTGATTTGGACTGGTCCCATCTACTTACCCTTAGAATCCATGCTAGCACTGACACTGATTTGGCAGCTAACTAGTGGATACTGAGCTGTAGTAAAGGTTGAGGTTGTATGACCAAGTCAGTTAGTTTCAACCTGGATTAGTTTCTTAATGCTTATTCAAAGTAGGTGTGGGAGTGAGTGTCATGACATCAGAGATAATCTGTTATGGGAATGTCAGTAGCTTAACCTGGCTATGGAAAAACGTCGAACTTTTGCTGAATTAAAAAAGAACCACCCAAAACAGCAACCAAATAACACAAAAAAACCAACAGCAAGCAAACAAGAAATAAAACAAAAAAACTAAAACCTAAACAAACAACCCAAAGAAAACCACAAACAAAAAAACCCAAACAAAACCAAAATGAAAACCCACCCAAAACAGAACATTCAGCCCTTGCAGCTGTGAATACATCTGCTGGAAAGAATAATTCCATGTTTTGGGAGCTCTTTTTCCATTGTACTGTGCTCACCAGCTTTATAGTCCAGGCTATTCTGTTTGGTTTGGGGACACAGAGCATGTTGAACATGTTGCCAAAAGAACAACCACGTCATCCCCAAGAGTCAGCCATCCTCGTTCAGTATGATTCATTTCAGCTATCAGTGATAATTCCATCTATCAGCACTGCATGAGGAATAACTCTACCTTCACACAAGCCAAGAGAAATTATAAGTTCCGATTTCAAGCAAGTTTTCCATTAAGCCTGGAAAACTCAAAGTGCTGGTGGAGTTGGCAGTAAATTGCTGAATACCAAACTTGCTTACTTAAATATGACGCAGAATGGTATAACCCCATTTATGAATAATTAAGTTGTCATGCAAAAGATGCATTCATTTGTAGCTATTTAAGCAATAGTGTGAGCTTCTTACGGCATTCATTGTCTATAGACAAGTCTATGGTTTGTTGGGGGTATTTTTCAAGAAATTTGATGACACATTTTTATATACAAGGTAGTAACAGAGCATGTCAGTAGAAACTCGAGTGTTGTGTTTGGTTTATCAGTTCTTTCAAGTGAACATCACTTTTGGACTTGGCTTGCTATATAAGACACTTCCGGTATGCATGACAGGCACAAAGCACGGCTGGAGGTCTGGTAGGTAACACTGAAATTAGCTTACTCTGATTTTTCCAACAGGTCAAGAAGGTGTTGGAATTTGTAAGGGTCATGGTAAGCTTTGTTAGTCCAGCAAGTGACTGAGGGTGGGAACTGTTTCAGCATGGAACAGTGATACACCCACTATGGATACGTGTCACGTTTCCTCAAAGTGCTAAGCAGCAAGAAAACTTTTTATATTGATGTCAGCATTCCAGAGTACTACATACTAGTCTTCTACCAGAGCTCTGTATGTCAAGAGTCCTGGGCATATCCCTGTCTCCCAGGAATATGCTTTTTTTCACCCATATTATCCCTTCAGTTCCAGGGAGGGGTTGCTATTTTTTAAGTCTCTCACCATTATATCAGTCTTTGTAGGTCCTAATTGATTTGAAATAATCTGCCAGGCAGAGTAAACATATCAAATTTGTGCCTTTTCTGGTGGGAAGCTCCAGGTGAATGACTCCTGTTGTTGGAGCAGTGGTGTGAGGAGCTCTTATGTCCCACTCGGGAGCCCAGGTTTATCTTTTGCACCTGCTGTCACTCGCCATGATCTCTCATCCAGTGTGTGAAGTTGGCTGTTGTTGTGCAAGGCCAGTTCTTAAAACATTGCCTCGAGGAGGGAAATAAGTAGTACTTGAAATTGATTTTGAAGTCCTCAGCTTTTTTGAAATGTGGCAACTCCAGGGAAATGGCTATTCTGAAATGGTTGTCCTTAGGAAATCTTCTTTATACCATCAATAAAACTTTCAAAGAACCATATAACCTTGGAAAAGGGTAGTATTACCAGGTGATTGATGCTAATGGACATTTTGGCTCTCCGCTGGTTTTTTCACTTGTCAAAATTCCACCTTCTGGAACAGTAAAAATAACCTCATGTATGGTATATGCATTAAGCAGTAATGTGTTGATATGGGTGAATTGCGTAGCATTTAGTTTCATGTTTATAATAGAGAAAAACATTTCCAAAGGTGGAAATAAGGAATCAAAAATCACATTTCAGTAAGCAGATTTGGGTTTGGAGGGATGGAGAACAGCAAGAAGGGCAGATGTAAATGATGGGTCAGGGAAAAAGAGTAAGTGGAGGAGAAGGGAAAACTTTGATAGATGACCAAGCATTGTGTGTTTTGCCCATGGCATTCTTTTCAAGCAGGAGCTATTGGTAACAGCTACAAAAAGCAGAGCCCAGTGCAGCAAGGTCTGTTCATTTTTCACTGTTTCAGTGGTAAGTTCCAAGACAATTATTCTTTCTGTAAGTTGCAATGGATGTTTTGTTTCCAGCTGGCATAATCGGGATCTGTCATAAGAGGCAATAGAAGCAGCCCAGGGCAATAGGGCTGGGTGGTGAACAGAGCTGGAGACTAAGACTCTTCTTGACAATTTTCAAAGTCCATATTAAATGATGTAAACAATTTTTCTTACTGTGAACATTCATAGGATGGTGAATAGATGGCTACGCAGCTTCACATCTCTTTTAAAACTTATTCAGAAGTCTGTTTCCAAACTCTTTTGCTGAAGCTGGACAAAATCAAGATGGTACTTGGACCTACTGCTATAGATCCAAGTCCCACTGTTTCATTTTATTTACTGGAGCCACCCACTTCTATCTGCTTACATCTAACTGCAATTACACAGATGCTGTTTTCCTCAGAGACTGCCAAAATGCACCCAGCCCAGTTCATTGAAGGGAATTAAATTGCCATGCCATGATTTGATTTAAGAGCTTCCTGGCTCATTCTCTGAATCACAACCAGAGCACTGGAAATACATGACAGAAGGAAACACTGTGGCTAAATAACGGCTTTGTAAAATCTTGAACTGTGAAGTTATATGAAGATGGCTGCTTACTAAAAAACAGTTTTAAGTAGGATTTGCAGCCACTTGCATAGTCTCGCAGAGCAAAATCAGGACTTTCTGATCTATGTAGATGCAATGTACATGCTGTAAGGAGACAAAATAATTTCTTCTGTGGGAGTGCCTAGCAATTTTGGAGAGCACCAGGCACTTCCCTGCTGTGTGAGAGTCCTCCTTTTTGGAGCACCACTTCAAACACCCATCCCACAGCAATGTGGAGGCCAGTGCAACACTGACAGGACAGACATGGTAT
Source organism: Petroica traversi (assembly GCA_025920805.1). Classification (NCBI taxonomy): domain Eukaryota; kingdom Metazoa; phylum Chordata; class Aves; order Passeriformes; family Petroicidae; genus Petroica; species Petroica traversi. Next base: position 751,159 of record JAHLSL010013621.1, on the reverse strand, counting down.
CCCAAGCCAAAGTGCCAAAGCCATTTGGCACAAGGGATTTGCAGCTATTTTGGTCAGTGCTTGCAGCAGGTAAAGCCTGATGCAAGTGCCGTGCCCCCAGCTCACTGGGCCCATAGGGTTGGCCAACGCGTGCCACCACTGCAGCTGCCCTGCTTGAGGGGCAGCTGAGCCAGCCCCAGATTCCCCCAGACTCCCCACACACTCAGTGAGGTATTCACATCACATTCCTGGGCTGCACTGCTGTTTTCCCAAGAGCAAATTTGCACAATACAGCACAAAGAAAACCCTTTTCAAATCAGATTTTCTAAGAAAGGGTGCTTGGTTAACTCCGTGTAAAGAGTCAGGTCTCCCTGCTCCCTGCCCCCATACAGCAGGGTTGTACCAGCACAGTCAGCTAATGGAAGGGCAACTGGAGCTAGCTATTATCAATACAATAATCAGAGCTGTCACTGCTTGGAAAACTGTGATCAAGTATGTGCAGCTGCTCATTTGGATAGCTTTCTCACTGAGAAAAGCTATCCACACCCATGATGAAAAGTCCTCGGGGGAACAGACATGCCTTCTAAATTTAAGCTCGTTAAGTAAGAAATTTCCACAGTCCTGTCCAACAAACCATGCCACAGGGCCCATAACCTTCCCCTGCCCTGCCCCATTATTTGCAGTATTGATGTTCACATTACAGTATGTTTAAGAAGTTCAATAAATATTTAGGTAATTAGTTAAAGCCGGCACTGGTCTCTCTGGATGACAATTGCTTTAGATTACCTATTGTCTCATGGTAAAGCCAGTTTCACAGCACACTGGACTATTTCCCAACTGAGAAATCTACAGTCCAGTCCTCTGACCATGAATGAACCTGCAAATGAGAATGGCCTTTTCTAATCAGGCTGAGAGGGCCCAGAATCACAGGGCTCCAAAGGGTTTAGAACATTTTACAGAACTAAGAGTACTTCTCCATGGTTCAGGATTTCAAAACTTTGCTTTTTCCTCTGCATAACCTTTTACCCAAATTTCAGGTACACCACATCATATTTTGATTCCTTCACTGAGTACTACTTAAGGTTTTGGGGCTGCTGAGAATTATTTCTGAAGACTTTTTGTGCTACTGATGTTTCTTGTTTCACACCTGAGGAGTTTCTTAATTTTCCCACCATGAATGACATAGCTGTAGCTCAATGGATTATCAGGAATATGCAGCCAGAGCTACTGAATTTAAGTGAGACTTGAAATAGCAAACATAGGTACACTGCCCCTAAATGTCTACATGCTCCTAAAGCAGTAGCATCAACAGTGTTTTGAAATTTGTTTGGGAGTTAAAACCCTCTAAAGGGTGACACTGCCACATTTTGCTTCTGTAACAGCACCAAATGACTGGCATCACATGCCTTACCCTCACTTCAGTCAGTAATACTGAAAGGTTACTTCACAGCTTTCAAGTGAGATGCACAAGCACTCAGGGTATAATAGACACTTTGAAAAAGAAAAACTCATATTTTAGCAATAATTACATTAAATCAGCCATTTTTTCCACAAACTAATTGCCTTGTCCCTTTCCTATGTGCTGTAGTCATAAAGATAAGACTGCTGCAGAAGCAGCAGGGTAACAAGAGAGTTCTCTGCCACTTCAAGCCATTACCAAGACATAAGAAAAACTAGATCCTCTGAGAAAAGTAAAAACGGTCACAGCATTCTTGTCAAAAAGCCTCATTTGTTTTAATAAAAAGATTTATTTGAACAAGGACTGCAGGAACTAAGCCAGAATAGGACAACTTGTCTTACCAGAGGTCACTGCAACTTACTTCTACTTTGTTCATTTTCTAAGAACACTTAGAATCATCTGGTGAAAAAAAGAAACTTCCGCTTTTAATACAGCTTCAGATACAGCTTTTAGTGACATCTGTCTCAATTACTCAGTTGTTGGGACACAGGAACAGGATCTGTCCTCTGCCAAGCTCCTGCAGAGACAGTCCTGTTACCAACATCTTGACACAATGGAAGAAACACCAAAACACAGGAGGTAAGTCTCAGGAACTTACAGTGATAGATGGGATACCTCTTTTTTCTCTGGTTCCTATAAACACCTCCAGGGAGAAAGAGAAGAAGAGCAGAAGGGTGGCTGTCACAGTCATGACTTCTGTGACTGAGAGTTTTGTCCACAAGGGCTGCACATCTGGCATTTTGCTCAAACACAGTGTCACAGCATATCACCAGCTCTTTGCAAGAGCTCTCAGAGCTCTCCGGGTGTGCAACTTTGCATGGTTTTGACAAGTATTTCTGACTCTATGCCTGCATATGATCATCAGAGAGGCTGTTTACAACACTAAGACATCCTCTTAGCTCCAATGACACAACATTGTCACTAATGTAATACCATCTTCAGCTCTTATCTCTGGGAACAGAGGTGTGAAAAACATGCCACCTGTCTTCCTTAAAGAGGGAGTGATTAATTGAGGAATGCTGTTGTGAACATGGCTCCATGTCCTCCTCAGAGTTAAATGTTTCAGGTCTTGCCATTTTACTCCCGTGGTTAAATGCAAAATCAATATTGATTTTGATTGTTTGAGATTCCTTAATCAGCAAGTGGGTTTGATGTTTGCATTCATGTGTTATGGGAAGCAACAAAAAAATCCCATCCTGCCTGAAGATGAAAGTGCACTAAAAGGTGTGTGCTGCAGAATCAGCAGTTCTCTAAAAAGCCAGATCCACAGTGAAGCTGTCCAGCAGCTGTGAGGCTGAACACAGGTCTCAAAATAAAGGCCCACAAATACAAGCCAGCTTTGGCAGCAGTTCTTGAGAATGAGCAAAGGGAAATTCAGCAGCTACTGTACTTCCAGGTCCCACTTTCTTAGGTGAGGTAAAACTACCTAGATAAAGGAAAATGGGACATCTTTGGAGTGATCCCAGACTGGTCCCTGAAGGAAGGAACCTTTTCAGAACAGACCCCTGTTCCTTCTGGACTGAGAAACGGCAATGTGGAAAGTCTCAGATGACATGATTGTCAGCATAAAGACTCAAGGAAGATGACAGGCTAAGTAACATTGATTTATTTCATCTCACAGAAAACTGGAAACTGACCTAGAACTGCAGCAGCTGCCTTCAGAAGGAGCAACAATGAGTTTGCAGAAGTGATCAAGTGAAAGACGCTTTGTGACTAAGTAAAAGGCACAGTGATGCCTGCTGGTGAACTGAAATATTCTGTCTATTGCAGAAGTCTTTTCCAATCCTGATTCCCTATGAAGTTTTCTCACCTTGCCACGTAGTCTGGGGAATCATAACACCAAAGAATACATTGTCTGGCTCCATTCCCTCTGCTCTTGACCCTTGTGTCAGTTTGCCAGTTGTGGTGCATTCACCCTGTCTGGACACCAGGTGCCCACCAAAGCTGCTTTATCCCTCCCATCCTCAGCTGAGCAGGGGAAAGAAAAGATAACAAAAGACCCATGGATCAAGAGATGGCCAAGGAAGGATCATAAGTGATTACCATCACAGGCAAAAGAGGCTCAATTGGGGGAAATCAGTTTAATTTAACTAAGTCTTTTTCCCAGGCTTAGCTTCACTCCCAAATTCTCCAATTCTCCCCCTGTAGTGGCCTTAGGGTTACAGAGAATGGGGCGAGTTAATCACATGTCTCTGCTGCTCCCTCCTCAGAGTCTTGTCTTGCTAGAGTGTTTAGTCCCTCCCACAAGAGACAGTCCTCCATGAGCTTCTCCAACATGGGTTCTTCTCAAAGGCTGCAGGTCTTTACAAAATGCTCCTCTTAGATGCCTTCCAGAGGGTGCAGTCCTTCAGGAACAGACTGCTTCAGTATGGTCTCCCATTAACACAGGTCCTGACAAAACCCTTCTTCTGCATGGGCTTTCCGCAGGGTTACAGCATCCTTCAGGCTGATCTACCTGCTCTGGCAGGGTCTTCCACAAACTGCAGTTGGATACCTGCTCCACTGTGGACATCCTTGTGGGGATTTGCTCTGCTGCCTTCAGCACCTCATTCCTCTCCTTCTTTGCTGACTTTTCTGTCTGCAAAGTTCTTTCACTCACGTATTTTCACTCCTCTCTCCCAGTTGCTGTTGCACTGTGGGGCTTTTTACTCTTTTCAATCATGCCATCACAGAGTTGCTGCTACTGCTCCTGATGAACTTATATTTGGCCAGCAGTGAGTGCATCTGAGAGCCAGCTGGAACTGGCACTGTCTTTTGGGAGCAGCTTATGGCATCACCTCACTGAAGTCATCCTTGCAGTCCTCCCTTCTATCAAAACCTTGCTTCAGAAACCCAGCAGACCAGTACACACCTGGTATTAAGCTCTTCCTTATATCTGAGAGCTTGTTTGAAAATTATGGTGGGCAGACATTGTTCTCTTTTGGACAAGGTGAACTAGTGAGTGCTAAGCTTCATTCTTTTCAAAACACTGCACAGAACAGGCGGTGTAAGATGTCTGCTACCAACATTCATATAAACAAGTGACTTACCTCTGAGATATAATAAAGATTTTAAGTGTTGCAGAACCTCAAGGGTTCAGAGGTCCTCTGGTGTACTGCAAGTTGTGGTGGGAGTCACCCTGGGGTGTGCTGCTGCCCTTGGTCCTCTGCATGCCTCTGGATGAAGGCACCACAAAGAGGTAAGAAGCACACTGATGTGGTTGGTATATAGGTTTCTCATTCCAAGAGAATAATAGAAGCATGCAATCAAGATAAAAATAATAAAACCCTATATACTTTTTTTCTCCCCCTTGACTTTGCTTTCTTGCCGTTGCAGAACACTCTGCAGCTTCATGGAGACTTGTCTCACGCAGGGCAACCCCATTTATCACTGAACATTTGGTTGTCTGTCTTACAACAGCCTGAAGTCCTGAAAAATCATGTAAATTAAGGAAAACCCCAGTGTAACATTGCTTATCCACTAGATCCCAAACACTTGTTAAACTTTTGCTACAAAACAGTTTACAGTGGGTGGTTTGGCTGAGCTGAGTGAGGCAGGAGCACCTGCTGTGTGCCCATCTGCACTGTGAGCCCATCCTCCTCTTGGCTGTGCCTCGTGGCAGAGCAGGCAGAGTTTAGCACTCGCTATGATTAGCTCTGTGATGACGCTCATGGAGCCCTCAGCTCAAAGAAGAGGCAAAAAAGGCAGCAAAGCCCAAGTTCCCTTCTAAAGGGTAAAACAGAGTTTCTTGTTTGACACAGTGCCATATGGGCCATATTACTGTCTGCTCTAATCTTTTGCTTCAGCTAAAACTGAAAATCCTAACTGGCAGCCCCAATGGCTTTCTGCTGGCAGCCCTATCTCCTGTTGCACTGTCTCCTCACTTCTTTGCTCCCGGGCATTTTAGCATCAGTTCCACCCAAAGACCTGCCCTGCCCATTTCCCACCAAACACACTGAAAAGAAACATTTACTGCCTTAAGGTATTTATCACCTCAGAAAAGATCCTCTGAATGTCCCTTAGGATTGTTCCAAATCTCTGAGGACCAAAGAGACTGTGTTTTTTCCCCTCCCTCTCCCTCACAGCAAGAGACTAACAAGTTCTAATAAATATGTGCACGACCAAGAAAAAGTTACACATTTTCTGCTACATTTGGCTCTCAGAAATAAGCCCCAGTTAGCACAAAAGTATGGATGATGCTAAGAAAATGCATCATTCAGACTATGATACTATTGTTTTCCAACACGTCTGGCATTCTTGATCTCTTCTCCTCTTAGACTTGGCAAGCAGCTGACCTGGCAAGCAGTGTTGAAACACTGTTGGTTTTCGACGTCTTTAATCTCTATTACTTCCCTACAGATAAATTCGAAGAGCTTTTGTGTGCAACCACCTTTATTCTGTCTGGGTGGAATAAAGGCAATTTTGAACTAGATAGGAAATATACTATTTTTGAAATGTGCTGTACAAGAAAAGCATACACAGGACAAAAGTGTACATGCATAGGCGTGCCTGGTTCTCAGGTTGTGCTACAGTCTGATATTGGATTTAAAGCTTCATTGGCTCTAAGCTGCTTGTGGGAGAGGTTAGTGAGATGTTATTAAGTAGTAAGAGAGCACCACTAGACTTTCAGCTTCATCTCAGGTCTTCCTGCAGTGCTTTGTTCTCACATCCCACTCCATCTTTCTTGTCCCAAAGCTGATCCTAGCAGTATGTAGGATATGCAGGACAAAGGTGCATGAACAGCTCAAAGAGTAAGGAGTGAATATCACAGAGAGCACATCATATCTGCAGTAATCGCTCTGATACTGTCATTTCCCTTGGGAAGGCTCCAGTCTCTCTCCACAAGGAAATGGCAGAGCAAATGAGTGTTTCCCACTCTGGGCCCCTGCATGTGCTTTGCCTTGAAATGCTGCTCCATGGGACAAGCTGGATTCTAGCACCACATGTAGAAGTTCCCTACCAACACCAGGAAGACATAATTCCCCATCCCTCAGCCCTGGGAATATATGCTTTGTGCAGCAGCAAAGCTCATTCGCATGTTTCTCCAAATTGTCACTTAGGATAAGAAACCAGCTCTGCAGACACATGAAGTATTTTGAGCAGATGCAAAAGCTGCCTAAGCAATCTACAGGGCATTGTTGTAATTCTTGATGAAGCTATTTACATTGAGAGTATTCTGCTCATCTGCAAATGGAATAGTTGTCCTGTGTTTCATGCAGCTTTGCTGTCTTGGATGTTTCCTGCACACTGAAATTGGTGGCAGCGTGACTGCTGAGTGCATTGCTCCACCAAAGCTACACATCACCCAATTTTCCTCTCCCTTCACTCTGTGTGTCTGCACACCTTGGACTGTTAGAAGGTGTCAGGTACATTTATCACACAGATAAGGATTGTGCTACCCACAGTAATGAAATAATGAAGTCAGTACTCCGTAAAATAATAACCAGAGTAAGGTACACTGCAAATACAGGGCATGAAAATTGTCACACATGCATTTCATTTACCTATAAAACCCATTGTCTTGTGCCAGTCTGTAGCATGAAAATCTTCAAGATGTCTGTGCAGCAATTGGTTTCTTTCCCAACCTCCTACTTGTTCCCACACTCTTCATACACTGATAAAAAAAGTTCCATCTTCCCCTCAAGCTGCATTGAACAAAATGTGACTGAAGAAGCTTGAACAAAAGCACCAGAACAGGAGCATTTTAAAAGCTCTGCTGTAGTCTGAATGGGAGGTTTGAGCTTAGGTCAGCAGCATCAGAGGAGTCACTTTCTCAAGTCTCCTCTCCTCACAGAGTGACCCAGTGGTCAAAGCTCTGACTAGTCTATTAGTTCTGCCACCATATTTTTGCTCTGCCTTCATGCTCTGATAGTTTCTTTACTTTTTTCCTCCACGTGCTGTTTCTTGGTGATTTTCTGTTTGCTCTCCTTTGCCCTATTTTAGTCTGGTGTTGTTGCAGAACCTTGTGGTGTGTGTCCCTTTTTCCAGTTCCTCTGTGCATGACCACAAAAGGACAGTGCAAAGCACAACTCTATTTTCTCAGCCTTTGACACAGAAAAAATAGAAGGAAAAAACAAACCAAATGGGGGAAGAGAGAGGGAAGATTAGTGAATGAGCATATGAACAACCCATCTGGAATTACAATAATAGGTATACTGTCCTGTAAGCGGGATAAGCTAGCAGCAACTACATACGTTAGGTTTTGATAATCATATTCCCTAGAAGAGATATCCCATGACTCTTGCTCATATAATTAAGGTTCTTCATTATAGCAATGAAGCACTTTGGCAAAAGCTACTCTGCAGAGAAATATTTCAGGTAGTAGAACACTTCGATCTCTGGTGAAACATCCCCTCACCTCTGATGCTAGAGTTATTTCCACAGATCAGTATCTCCTCTGAGTAAGTTTCTCTTGGGTCCCTTCCACTGTAAGGGAGCTTCCTCTGGCAGACAGATATCAGGATGTGGTGCATATTGGGATGGAAATTTAAGGGTGTCTTGATCATCCACCTCAGTCTATGAGCTTTTCTTGAGTGCTTAAGGAGTGGTTTTACACTTAAGGAAAGATGCAGGGGAGTTTTAATGTTAAGAGTTCCCAACTCCATGACTGAACACAGAGACTGACAAAGTAATAGCACTGAAAATAGTGCTTTTGCACTTGTACTTCAAGCATGCTGTGCAGAATATGGTGATTTTCTCAACCTCTGCTGACCTATTCTGCAGGCAGTAGTGAAGGGAATGTGCCTGTTAGAAAACAACCTCCTAGGTACACAGTCAGTTCTTTCCCTGTATTTTCTTTTTGTGGTTTTGATTCTTTAGGTACTGAGGGATGAGGAAACAGCACTCCAGCAGTATATCTCATAACAAAAAAATAAAAGAGGCACAATGTAGTGAGATCATAGGACATCTGTGAACTCAGCTGTGAGGTTGAGGGTTGTGTGGAGCCTGATGACAGCTTAGAGAAAACAGGGATTGAATGCAGCTTGCAGCTACTAACAACAATAATTTCCAACCTTCACAATACAAACATACATATGAGGACTCAAACAAAAGGAAGCAACAATGGGCAAATGCCATCAGGGGTAGTCAAGCTTCTCTGATTTCTTTTCTGTCATTCATATATGGGAGAATTGTTTTAAAGTAGTTTTATCATTATGAGCCAGGATTGAACAGCTTGGTGGAAAGTGTACACTCATTGGCCAGTAGTTGATGACACACACGAGGTACCACATGCCCGTATTTGGTATTCCTCCATTTGGGCTCTCTGTCTTTTACAAGATATTCTCCCTCTGTATTTAAGCTATAGGTCAAAATGAATCTTTCCATGTACAATATGCATATGTAAGCAAGCAATTACTACTGAAAGGAACTTGGCTGCTGCAGTTTTGGAAAACATGCTGGAGCACCCATCCATTTCTTTTCCATGACTCATAGCAGTAAATGCAGTAAGAAAGAAATGCGTGTGATCCACATACCCTCTGAGCTGTCAGTGCTCCCATAAAGCAGTGAATCCTAATTACAGACACTTCTGCAAGTGTTGCACACTTTTTGTGGTGTTTTTGCAGAAATATGCTGACAGAAAAATCTTTAATAATGTCAAAAGAGGAGCCAGAGTGTCAGAAAAGTTAGTGCCTCCCAAGATTGTGAAAAGTGCGGTTTTGGTTTGCTTTGCTTTTTCCTTTACATAGTTGCTGTTCAGTTTTTTTACACTTTCAATACCAGGCTATATATCTGTGTTAACAAATAGCTATAAAGATAGTTGTCAATCTTGCCAAATTAAGTAAATCACTACCATGTGCAAGCATGAATACTGTCATGTTTGCTTTAAACTTACAGCAGATTGAGAAGGGACAGTTATTTTGAAGTGAAACTTGGAGTCTGTTCCTTGTTGACATTTTTGGGGACTGTGGGGGAAGACGTGTAGGACAAAGACTGAGAGGAACAGAGTCAGGTCAGGTCATTCTGACCTTTACTATGTTTTTCCTCTCTTCCTTTCCGCTTAGAAGCCAGCCCAAAATACAAGAGCATAGTGTCCCTAGCTAATAATGGGGCTAGTACATTTCTGAAGTCTCTGCTCAAGTATAAATCTTTCTTAACTGCTGAAGCCAGCTACACTTTCAAACACTGTCAGAAGAGTAGGCTGCCATCCTGAATTACAAGCATGAATAGTGCTTGCATTCCCTCAAGGACAGGCAGTGATGTATGGGACAGAGGAGTGTGTTAGCAGCAATCTTCAGTCTACATCTGCAATGTCATGCTTGTTAAATAATTAATGTACTTAAAATTACTCTCTAGGGAAAACAAGAGCCTTAGGATATCTACAAATTCATTAATGTAGTACCTGGACTATTTTTTTTTTTTAATTAGAATTATGCCTAGAGGCTTCAACTTTGTTTGAGAACCCCATTTTCAATAGGCTCTGAATAGTCAGAATAGTCACTGTAAGCTCTCCAGGGAAATCTGAATCAACCAAACAAAACATCACTTTCGGGGGTCAGACCAAAAGTATAAAGAATCTCCCTTTTTTACCCCCCCAAAATTTAGTGCCTTCAGGTTGAGGCATGATTTCCCATTCAGGAGGTAATAGGCCAAACTGGGAAGTATTTCTGCAGAAATACTTAATGATTGTCTTTCACCAGTCCTAAAATATGTTAAATATAAAGGCTTTTTCTTCCCTTTCCATTCTATTACAGTATGTAACTGATGACCACACTGAACAATAATTGTTGGATTAATTACATCACCATAGCTTTTTCTCTAGGTGACAGGTGTGCCAGTCCAAGGTTTGAATTGGCACTAATCTAGGTCTCTTTTTTTCCATAAGCCAGGTTACAGTAATGAAACAAATACAGGCCAAATGACTTAGTACCTTGTAGGTGGCATCTGACATAATTAAATGCCGTTTTAAAGGAAAACCACAATGGTTTCTCTGTCATTCCTCCTAGAAATAGCTCTTGGGAGCCATTCCCACTGAAAAACTAATCTTTAGAAGAAAGCTACCAAAAACGTAGGAGTTAGATGAGGGAATGACCAGCCCAGTGTGCTTTCTCATCTGCAAATAACCTGCCTTCTTCAAAAGTGTATTATCTGCTCATCTGGTAGATCTGACATAAAAAAGTGCATAATTCCACTCATAATTTCCTGATGTTTTATTTCCTTATTTCACTACACAATGGCATTAGGATAACCTCCTAGCAAACAAGCCAAATCTACTTTTTCTCCTTCCTTGTTCTCTTACTACATCAAGAGATCTGGTATGTCACATTTCTCTTGGTCAGAGGCACCAAAGCATTTCTGCTCTTCCAAACCCCTTTGCTAAAGAAAAAAAAAAGGGGTTTTGCCTTTCTCAGGCAGAGCCATTCATGCACAAATAGTATCAATAATGAATTTCTTCTATGAGACTAAAGGAGGGAACTAACTTTTAATGAGCCAAGTCCTAAGACTGAATTAAGGGTCAACAAACAGTCATATGTACCATTTACTCAAATAATGGAGTATATGTACAGAAAGGCAGAAAAACATCCACTTAATACAGGTTTTATTTGTTTAGTACCTTAAGTCCGCTTTTCTGTCCACTGGCAAGTTTTTCATGGTCTGAAGCAAGCCTGCCTAATGCTGAACCTCTCAGTCAGCAAAAAAATGCTACTGCAAACAAGAGATTAATTGATGCCATATATGCAAAGAAATATTTTCCATGCACGTAAAAAATACTAGGTGAAAGCACACTGAGCAGGTTACTGAAACACAAGCTTCTCCATATTTTCAAATACATGTCTGACAATACACAAATGCATGCAGAAATGTACTCATTTCAGATTTGTCAAGAAAAATTTTAGCTACTCTACATGGGAGAAAAGGTCACAAATGTCATCATAATTTGTTCCAAAGCAGTAAATTAGGTAATTCACAAGTGTTGCATATTCACTATGGCAGTTTTCTTTCAAATCTGTAAGTTTAGAAAGGAAATAGCAAAAATAAACAAAAGGCCCTTAATGAAACCAAAACAAAATATCCCAAATCAAACAACTTGTTCTCTAATTTTATTAGACAAAATTTAGAAACTATTGAAAATTTTGCATTTTAAAGACATCAAGAAAATGGTTATCAATCTGGAGATATATTAAATCGTGAGATTTGTTGCACTGTTAGCAGGAATTGAACCTGTGGCATTTGATGAAGAAAGAATACATGAGGAATCAGTTCTCTGGGGGTCTGGTTCCTATGTAGCAGTAAAATATTAAAAAGGATACAGATCAGAGAACCCAAGCAACAATGGATTTGTTTATCTTAATGGACAAAGATATCAGTATTCTGGGCTAAGACCAGTGATGGAATAATAACATTGTCCCACCAAAATGTCCTTTCTTACTGTGCATTCCCAGCAGAACTGTTAAAAATTGAGCACGGAAGATTAAAATGGGTAAATGAAATATATTTCACCCAACAGCCATTCACTCTTGTTATCCACATTTGTTATCTTTCAAGAAATGAGATACTATTTTTGTCAAAAAGTTTTTTAATTGCCCTGAACAGAGGTTTCTGATAGGTAAGGCAGCAGATCCCTTTTTTCTCCATACACAGATGATACCGAAGGAAATCTTAAACAACAGAATTAAATCAGCTTTCCCTTTTACTAACTAAATGTGACACATCTAAGAACTAGCAGAAAGTGATAATTTAATGAAGTTTTAAGGAGGGGACAGGAAACAGGTTTACTCCAAACAGCTCAAAGCTACAGAGCACGCTCAGCAGGTAACAAGAATTACGTCTTCTTCTATGTACAGTTATTGAAAAATAAGGTATGTCACAGCATGGAACATGCACTGGAAACATTTTCCCATGTGGCTATTGCTCCAAAGCAGAGAAACTCTATGGACAGATAATTGGGTAAGGCTTTTAAGGAAGTGTAAATGCAGATTTTAAAAGCATCTGACTTAAAGCAGCCATTTGTCTTTGCATGGACCACAAGGTTTTTTTCCTCCTCTGCACTTCTTGATTAAAGAATTAGGCCTAGCATGAGGCAGGAAGCTTGGAAACAAAGAGAGGAACTTTGGATCTCAACATGAATATATTTAGTCCCCTAACAATTTATGATATCTGCCTCATGGCGTTAAAGACAACCAAAGTTAATAATCCATACAGAATGAGGAAGATAAAAGAAAGGCTTGAAGTGTATTTTCAGTTTTGAAATAGAACATCCTAAAAGCTTGTAAAATAAGTTAAAATAAATTATTAAATGAAAGAGATAGGAAATTTTGGAAGCATTACTGTGTTCTGTGGTGTATATATAAGGCCAAAAAATGTGGACTGGTTATTAATTACACTGTCCTTTTTTTGCCTGAAACTCCATCAAGGGGCTGTCTGGACCATCATTATATATGCCTTTCCAAAAGCATACACATTTCAAACATTCCACTAGAGACTGAGACACCAGCAGGGCTACAGGAAGGCTCTTGCCAAGCAACAGCTGGAAAAGATATGCCAGAAACAATGAATAACATGCTGGGAGAGCTACAGGAGCAGTTAGTCACTGTGCAGGAAGAGCCTGTTGGTTTGCATGGGAAAACAGTAGCAGCAGCAGGAGGAAAGCAACAGAATGAGATGTCTGCCCAAGCAAATCCCTTTACTTTCAGTTCTCTTTTTTGATAAAAATCACTCTCTTCGTGGCTTCTGAACATCTCTGCTCAAATACCCTGTCTTAAATAATTCTGAGGAAGTAAACCTTACAGAACTGCAGTTTGTTGGCCTCAGGCACCACAGTGATAAAAGCTCGAAAATGTATTGTTATGCTGTTTAGAATTATACAATCACAAGCCCCGGGGGTTTTTGCATTAGAGGTTTCCTGCTGGCAGTAAATCTCAAAATACTAAATAGTAAAAGTGCTCTGCTGACACAGGAATTGAAAAAATTTGGGGATTCTTCTCTAAGGCTTTTGACTTACTGACCTCTACATACTTGTGTCTTAAAAATACAAACCTGTAAGACATTACTCTAGTTTTCCTGGACCGTCAAACCAGTCACAAATTTCCAGTTAACCTGCTGACCTAGCACTTGCAGATAGGTTTGAAATGCCGATCAGACAGAGACTTTGTCCAAGACAGCAAAGATTTATCTTGCAGGACCACATATAGTGGTAGTGCTAACACTGCACTCATTGCTTATATAGATAAATCAAAACTCTGGGCAGCACTGTGAGTTAGGAGGGCCTGTTATCTAGCTATTGTATCTTAAACTGCACACCCTGGTTAATTTCTGTGGTACTTCCACATGACAAGATTGTTTCCTGCCAACAAATGTGGAGTAAGCACTATTCTATCCTAAATATTTAGCCACCAACAAAAGAAACTGACCATATACTGACTTAGTCTGGCAATGGTTTACTCAGCAGGTATAAAATCCTGACTCACCTGTAACCCATTTTTTGATAATTTGATTATTAGCTGTTTCCAAGTGATGCAGAAATGGGATTTTATTCTCATGAGTATTTGCATAGAAGGTGGCCCTTTCATCATCTATACAGTGGGTAGCAGCAACTAAGAGGGCCAATATGTCTAGTTGACATGTGTGCAAAGTCAGGAGTTGCTTGTGCTTATCCTCAATTGTATATAAGCAGAATGCAGTATGCCCTGCTATGCAGGCCAGATAGCAAGTCCCAGGAAAAAGGCATATTTTTCTAAATGAAATGGTAGACAATCATGAGTTATAGAAATTTGGCAGAGGACCTTGTAATAAAGCTTTTCGGTATTGACCAGGGCTTAAGGTCTCAGGAGTAAAGTCAACTTGCTTAAGAAAATTAAAAGTCAGTCCACTATTACAGGGCAGAACTCAAAACACATCTAAAAAGCTGCCTTTTTTTAAAATTAGCATACAGTGATATGATTTTTTCAGTGTACTTCAGGGTTTTTTTATCTTTAGGTCAGTGCAGATTTATGTACTGATGATGAGGAGTTTAATACTGAAATCCTAAAGATGCTGCCCAAACACACAGTTTCTGAATTCAATATTCTAGTTCAACACCTAGAAGGCACTTGTGAGTGGGGCTAGGAAGATCAGCAAGGTATTCTGCAGAACAGGTGATTTGTGACTCAAATTGCTATAGACTGCTGGGATAGTTTATCCTTGAGACAAATCATGGAGTTCACAAGCTGTCTAGACAGACATTATTAAACTGTATTTGCAGTAGGCTCAGCTGCAGGCACAGAAGCACCTCCTGTTCCCCACAATCAACACTGTACACTGCCCTGCTGCTGATTGCGGTGGTAGAGACACCTTCTGACAAAACTGAAGCCAGCAATTCTGGCCTCCCTGTCCCCTGGCCTCCTCCCCCTGCCGTGCTCTCCCCCAGTTTTGGTGGTTGTGAAGTTTGTGAGACTGTTTCAAAAGCCACAATTGATAAAACTAAGGAACCAACTAAGGTTAAAAATGATTCTTAAATAAGCGAATGAAAAACAGTAGCTTTGCTGTGGGGTCAGGTGGGTACCCACAGACCCATCACTTCTACAGTGAGGATGGAATATTCATTACAGTCCTAGCACTGCTTCCAGCCTGACATGCGTAAACTGCTGACTTTAGCTTATATTATAAACTAAGAATAGGGAGCAGATATACATGTTTGTTCTGCATGCTCCTGCAGTGCTGGGGTCAACAGTCCCTGGGGAAGGCTTGAGGGAGGAACAGAAATCAACCATTGGAGTTGAAGTTCGTTGTGATGGTGAGTCAGCGTTCTTGAGCTTCAAGTAGCAGTGTGCATCTGGTTCAATTTCTTACATGTTTATTTTTCTTTTTCAGAAATAGTTGTGCTAAAATGAATTTTCAAATTCTGGAGTGCAGTTTTGTGGCATGGGCTTGCCTAGAAGGCTAAGGAGACTTTCTTAGTAAATTGAGTTGGAGTCTGTGGTTGGTTGTTTCTGTAAGTATTTTATTTCCTATCACTTCAGAATAATTCCATCTTGGCACTGGATAGTTTTTACCAGACTTTTCCATCCCTTTGGAATATGAGATCGAATTTATCCTAAGCCACTCCATTGTGGTGATTTCTGTTCCAGCTTCAATATACTCAATAATAATCAAGTGCTTATTCTTCACCACTCTCATGACTAATCAGGAATCTTTTTTTCTCTTTATTACCTTTGCATTACAGACTTTGGTCACTTACACACTTCTCAGGCATCTGAAGTTCCCCTTACTGGTCACCATAATTCAGCAAAATTCCCTTTTGGAGACACAATTACATTGTCTCTTGTTTCTGCAGGAGATGAGCACTTGAGAGAGAAAAAAAGAAGGAAAAAAATCCACCTTCTTTTCCCTCACTTGTTAAAACATAACTTTCTATTAAACACCAGAAGAGTCTTCATTAAGTAATATGTATCCCTTTCTATAAAACCTGATGCTTTTAATCTATTAAAACATAATCTCTTTATTTTTTTGTGAAGATCTGTTATCTAGTGCTGACACATGTAAAATATATAAAGAATAAGGAAAAAAAATACCAAATACTATATTGATGCCAGAATGATTTTTGTCTTTTCTTTATATGCCTTTTACACAGTTCTCTGTATCCACAAGTATTAGCATGCATACTTGTAACCCTTTACTTAGTGTTTTGTAAGTGTTCTGCAGGCCCTGAGACTGAACACCCCAGAGCTGCAGAGCCAGGGAGACCAAACATTCCTACTATCTCAGGAAGCCCAGGTCTCCTAGCAGGACAGATTCTGTGAACTAGAGGTCAGCCCACCCCAGCCCCATTATTGGGCTCCCTTGTTAGATATGCTAATGTGTAAGGTCTATAACTGGTGTGTGTGATTGATGGGGGGTGTGCATTTTGCCACGTGTCACCTGGATGAAGTGGATACATCAAACAGGATCCTGATTAAAATACTGAGGTAACGATCCCCAACCCTCTTAACCATGTCTAGCTTCATTTTCATAAAACCAGGGATAAGGCATCAATAACTTATAAATCTGAATAACTTACTAAAACAGATGTAATTTTTATAGAAAAGCAAGTGCCACCACTAACGAATTTAAGGCTCCAGATATTACACTTGGGAGTACAGTTTAAAAACAAACATTTCCTAATGCATACTAAGCAATAACATCAGCTGATAATTTTCTGCATTTATATAATCAACGAGGAAGGCCTTCACTAGCTAATCTGCTACATTTATTACATCAAGCTGGTTTTACTCTTGTAAAATTCAATCTGCTTCAACAATGTCTCCAGATTTCCCTCTGCTGGGATAATGGGATCATTACTCACCAGAAATAAACCACTGCAATCTGTTTGTGATACTTTCATAGAGAACAATCTTAGAAAGCTTATAAATTAAGAAAGCTTTCCTTACATGTGTGCAGAGAACTGCAAATAATCAGACTGATCAGGTAGTGCAGTCTTGTCTCTGCTAACAGCTTAGATGGCTTCACTTTAGTCACTTTAATCTTCCTGGATGTACCTGGCTGTTTAAGGATTGAGAGCAGATGTAACAGATGAGGTGCTGAGAGAAACATTCAATGCTTCTTCTTCTTCTTTGAGAATTTTAGCTTTATGTTTTCATGCAGGTATAGCATTGGCTGCTGCCAGTAAAACATTAAATCCTTGCTGTCATGACCTTAGCATGCAGTCTTCCCTGTTTCCTGACCTCGCATGGGTAAACACTAGCTCTGAAGGCCTTTTATTCATATTCATGCCAGCAGAATTGGCATCAGCAACTCTGGCTTTCATTCCCATTAAAGCAATTCACTACTAGTACAAGAAGGTAACATTATGCATCAAAAGACTGATTGATCTGAAAAAAAAAATAACAGGCTAGATTCTGTTCTGCTTACTGGGGTTAAAGAGAGTAGAGTAAAAAGACACAGTGTACATCTTTGAAACATGCATTTGTTTGCTGGTTTGGCATGCAGGGTAGTTGGTGAATTCAGACCAGTGAGACTTCCAAACTTTTTTGGCTCAGCAGATTGAAAAGAGTGTCATGTTTGAGGGTATAACTGTGTGGGAGAAGGAGGAGCTAACAGAGTTTATTAAGGCTAGTTTGACAGTTCCCAGTGAGAAAAACTTTAAAAATTCTTTGTCATTGAGAGATCATAATAACGATGCTTTAGACAGAAGATGAGAAGCTGCTCTGCTAAATATTAAATTGGGACCTCTACAAAAATTTTTCAGGCTACATAATATTTTGCTTCGCTATAATTTGCAGTCTATTTTGGGCACATCTTTTTACCCCTACTCCAGCATTTTCTACAGAAAAACATGTAGATCACTGACAATACTCTAATTCCAAAGAGATCAGCATTTTTAGCTTGACCTCACACATGCACCAGCTAGAAGGTTCCTCTACAGCTCTAGGTCTGCCAGTGTACTCTGTGGTCCTGCTCTGCTGAATGCAGACTGTATTTGCATTGCTTGGAGACAATTTCAGTGTTCGTGCATATGGACAGCATTAAGTTTGTACAGCTAGATAGCAATTTGGTGCAGATATCACATTACACAACATTTCTTTAGTTACTTAGTGCCCTAATCTTCCCATGTTCTTGCACTTAACCTCAGAGCTCACTTGGTTATAGTATGGTATGTTTGACACCAGAATATGGATCAACTCATTCTTCCCTATATTGCAGCCTGTTGCAGGGCTATGCTACTCCAAATAATATATGAAGGAAACATTATTTATAGCTAATTTTTCCCTCCTTTAAGTGCATCTTAATATTATAGGTTTAGATTAATTTTTGGATTTTCTGGGAATCTGATTTGTCTGAACTGCCAGGGAGACTCCCTCTTTCACAAGACTAGGAGACTGAAAACTAAACCAAAGCTAATTCAAACAAAACTTCCACCACTGACTCACTGTGGTATTCTGTCCTGGTTGTATATTGGGTCTGTAGGGGTGGACTTAATTTTTTCTATAGCAGTCCTGATAATGCTGTACTTTGTATTTGGAGCAAGAAAGGTGTTGATGACATATCAGTGTTTTGGCTACAGGGCTCTCACAGCACAAGGCTGCCCTTCACTCAAGGATGTCCTTCGACAAGGACAGCTGAGACTGACCCACGAATAATCCATAAACTATGGCATCTGTTCAGCAATAAAAGATAAGAGAAAGCGGTGGGAAGCAATTGTTCATTAGGTGTTTATCCTCTGGACCAAATGTGTTCTGAGGCCCTACTTGATTTGGCATAGCCTGCTGATGAGATGGAGAGAAAAAATATTTAGTTCTCCTTTGCTTCCATGCACCGGCTGTGTTCTGTCTTCATTAAACTTCCTTTATCTTGATCCACATGGGTTCTTTAAATCTGATTTTCTCTCCCACTATCCTGCTGAGAAGGGGGAGCGATAGAACAGCTTCAGGGGCACATAACATGCCAACCCACCACATCTGGTCAAAAGGAAATTTATTTCAAGTGTCGAGGTTACTGAGTTTTCCTGACTTACTCACTCTTTCATCATTTTCTTGGGTCATTCAGGAGGTTTTGCAGCTCAGGCACTTTTCTCAGGAGAACTGAGTTTGCTCAACCTATTTAATTTGCATTGGTTACAGGGTTACCCAGTATCGCTGGTTACACAACAACAACAACACCTACCCACCATAAACTCAGTTCATAGTAATCTCAGATAAATGAGCCAGACACACCCCCCAAAATCTTCAGAGCTGTCACTACGTGGTCTACTCTGGATAAAACCTGGTCCTCTTATATTGATTCACAATTCTGTGCTCAGACACACTGAAAAATATATTCCGTGTTTCCAAAAACTCATTCTCTACAGACTAAAGCTCATTATAGTTCAACAAAATTTCTTTCAAATTGTGTTAAAGGGCTTATTGAAAAGAATCCATTCCACTACAGTAGGCAATTAATTTCTGCTTATAACGCTTAAACTTATTCAAGAGAGTCTGAAGCTTTGTGCCCCATCACACTAAGTGGATGTGCTTTGCCAAGAATGGAAATGTTCCACATTTTTGTCATTGTATGCCATATGCAAGTGTGAGAAACAAAATCCCCGGTCTGATTCCCACCTATGTTGTTTAAATATCATTACAGGTCTAAGGTGTACAGGATTTTTATGTACAGAAAGTCTATTTTTCCCCACTCAAAAGGCATGAACAAAGAACTACCACTACTCTTCCATCATTCATGTGAGGCTGCCTAATTCCAAAAGATGGCTTATGAGAGCTTGTAGTAACAAACCACTCCTTATAAAGAATGCTTTTGCCCTGACCCATCTGAGGAAGGAACAAAGAGTTATTTTTTCCCATGCAATGCTAAGGGATCTTCTCCTGTAGCACATCACCATATGTGATCCTGAGAACTGCATCTAAAGAAAAAACATTTCGGTAGGGCTATAAAAATTCAGCATTGTGTTGTAATATTTACTTTTTTGTGATTCATTATCTGAAAAAATTCCTAATGGCAGTCTAATTCGCTGGCATCAGAAAGGTAGTTTATGACATTAATTTAAAAGTTACAATTCACCATTTTAAATGTCCAGTTCTTCACACAGATGCCCACACACAAGGATTGCCTAGTATTTGAAGGAAAATGAGTATCTTGAGAGAGAAGTGGGGGGATTGGGGTTTGGGTTTTCTGGTGGTTTTTTTTGCAAATGCATCTGAAATATAGAATTTTTCCTGTCTGTAGGGTATGCATCAGGTTGGGCACAAGAAAATCCGTAGTGCTGCACAAGCACTCTTTGAAGCTTTTAGACTGATACTTCTTAGGATTAACAAGCTCTTATCTGAGCAACAATGGGAATGGCATGGGGCACAGAGGCCATCATTTCAGACAGGGATTTTCTTGCCACAAATAGATTCAGAAAAAAGGCATTTCTTACCTACTAGTTAAACTATTTAGTTACTTTAACATGGTTTTAGTTCAAGGGCTTTCTACTTGCTTTTCCCATTTTCTATTCCTTAAGCTTCCTTCTGTGCTTCCTTCTGTGCATCTGTGAAATGACTAAAGAATCCGAGTATTAGAGTGCTTTCAAATTGGGAAATGCCAGATTTCAGAGCTTACTGTCAAGTAAGAGAAAGGTGAAGGAGACAGTAAAGGACTCAGTAAAAATATATAGAATCAAAGAATGTTCTGAATTGGAAGAGACGAAGAGATCAGTGCCTGTCCCTCCACCTAACACCCATGAGAATGTAAAAGACCACAATGAGACCTCCCTCAGTCTGCTCTTCTCCAGCCTGAACAAACCGGGTGACCTCAGCCGCTCCTTATATGGCTTCCCCTTGAGGCCCCTCTGAAGCCCTCTGTTGCCCCTAACAACTTAATAACAACTCTTTTTTATATTTTAACAACAAAAACTGCCCACAGGACTCAAGGTGAGGCTGCCCCAGTGCAGAGCAGAGCAGGACAATCCCCTCCCTTGCACTGCTGATGATGCTGTGCCTGATGCATCCCAGACTCTCCTGGCTGCCAGGGCACTGCTGACTTATATTCAACTTGCCCTCAACCAGGACCACCAGGTCCCTTTCCACAGCACTGCTCGCCATCGTGTCATCCCCTTTGCCCCAGCCCAGGTGCAGAATCCAGCATTGCCCTTGTTGAACTTCATACAGTTGGTGATTGCCTAGCCCGCTGATTTGTCAAGGTCTCTCTGCCTTCCATTGTACAGACTTACTTAGTATCCCTTCAAGCCTACCTGTATTTAATGTATTAAGAAGTATCTGAAGAGAAGGAACACACAATTGTAACCTAATAGGTGTTATTGTCTTAATTTTCATTGAGAAAGAACATTTGCAGATTTAACAGACACGTGTTCCTGGATTATGTGACTACTCGGAAAAGACAGAGCGTGCTATGAATAATGAAGCAGGACATGAATGCGGCATCTAAAATTGCTCTTTGTAACACATTGTGAGCTACAGAGCTTGAGAAGATAGTAGCAATTGCCCTGATTTATTCTTGGAAAGACAAAAGACTCTTGTAAAAAAAGTGTAAATGAGTCTAAGTAAAATCAACCCACTTAAATCTGCTGCAAAATAGTGAAGACTGAAGAGCTGAGAGTGACAATCTGCAGACTCACAGGCTTACACATTGCAAAGTGGCCTTTGAGGGGAACAGTATGGTGATTGCAAAGGCCTTGATACTCCAAGGACAACAAATTTAGTGTAAAATGCACCTTCAAGATGTACATAAAATCTAAGCAGTGGAGTTGTACACCTAGAGTATGTTATACTGTATTCCAGCAACAGCTTCAGTTTCTTGCAAATTATGTCAATGGATTTGGAGGAGCATTTTTAAAACACTGCTGGCAGAAATTATGCAACTAACATGCTGCTGGATCAGTATATTTAGTGAAAAGTTCTCCACTGGCCTGAAACACAGAATTAGCTAACTTATGACTGATTCAAAAAGGATCTCTGTAGAAAAATATGATAACATACATGAGCACAAGTCATAAAACTTCCAAGCACTAGGTTCTGCATTGAATTTACTAGATAGACTAATACACCGTTTTTTAAGAAGAAGATCAAAATCTTATTGTTAACATTGCTACATCTTCACAAGACAGGGGCCTGGTTCTGGGAAGGACAGGATTAATTTTTTGCCGTAGTCAGGAAGGGACATGGCTAGAACCTGAAAGTTATTCTATACCACTTCACGTATTTGCCAGGGATGGAGGAAAAGGACTCTCCTCCAGGAAACAGGGTTTCAGGTCAAGAAAACATGTTGGAGGGAGCCTTCTGATATTGTCTGTTGTGGGGGGATTTACATGTGAATTATTTAATTTCTTGTTTCACCTGTCATTAGTATTGTTGCTGTTACTGTTACTTTTCTTATCTCACAGCAGTTTCCAGTAAATTGCTCTTATATCAACCTGTGATCTTTGCTTTTGTGCTTTTTTGTGAGAAGCAGGGAAGTGAAAGAATGCCATGTGGTTTGGAGGTCTCAGTGAGGGGCAGTTCTCACTCAGTGGGGAGTACCAGTTCTAAACTATGACAGACAGACTGGTACCTTGAAAGTCTATGTGAACATGTGTTTGTTGAGACTTTTTTGCAGGGAAAGGAGAAATACATAAATTTAAGGATCAATCATTTTTATCTGATCAAATAAATTCCTTAAGTAAAATCTCCTTTTAGAAGAAAGTAATTAGCATATTCAGGTGATTAATTCTGTTGCTGTCCTCCATCAGGACATAGAGATGCTGCAACTGAGGCAAAACGTGGATCCTGTTACTAACCTCCTTTATATGTTTGTACTAGGCAACTAAGGAAACTCTTGTCCTCGGACAAGAATTCTCTCATTTTCTCTTTCCACTTTCTACAAATACTACAGCAAAAAGAACTAGTAAGCAGGCCAGATTCCATCTATTAAAATAGGGTTTATCTGGAATGGCTCCATTGTGGCTGACAAAATCCATCTGGGTTTGCAGACTTGTTTGCAGACCAATATCAGCAACTGGCTGTTGACCACAGAGTTTTTGGGAAGATGGAGCCTGAAGTCACTAGCGTGAGGTTTGCACAATGGCAACTAAGTACCTGGTGCTTAGCTGAACAGAAGCATCTTGGGAGACTGCCAAAAGCAACCAAACAAAAAACCAGGGAGAAATCAGGTTGCATCATGTCTCTTTTCTTCTGCCTTCCTCTGTAATTTCTGGGCAATCTATGTCACGCTTTATAGCTATGTTACAATTTAGGAAATTACTTCACCCCTAAAACGCTGAGTCATCTTTGCTGAGACAAGTCTGTAGCATAATGGTGACATAATTTAGGAATATCTTGATTCAGCATTTTAATCCAACCTTTTATGTGGTTTGGCTAGAATAAATAAGAGAGAGGCAGCCTAGTTCCTTGCAGTATCTTATGCTGTAGATTACACATTAAACAGTACTGTGCCTGGTGGGAAAGGACATGTGTAGTTTAGCCAATAATGATGACTTCATTCTGTGGAGGAAAAGAGCTTGAGTCATTAGTGGAAGCTGAACACAACAATGTGAGATGGTTATGTTTGTTTTACCAGTTACTGTCTCTACAGACTTACTAATAATGAAGAGTCCCTCACAAATTGCCACCAAAATTGACAGTATTCTGATGGAGTATTTTGTCAACTCCATTTAGCAATTACTTGTGGAAACTGAGATAGATAAAAGACTTCCTGGCTGTTTTAAATCTTCATCTCAGAGGGGCAAAGGTTAATTAAATGCTGCAAGACAAAATCAAATTTCAGCCAAATATCCTTTCAAAACCAGCATGGGATGGAAGGCTGCCAAAAAAACACACATACATTTGGAACCCAAGAAAGAAGAAGGGCCTCCAGGTCTGCAATGCAATAAAATCATACTTTTGATAGTTTCTCAAAGGAGCAGACCAGAGGATGCAAGGATGATCCTATCGTTTTTTCTGTAATAGCTGACAAATTACTAAAAAGTAGGAGGTCAACTAAAACTCCACTCAGTTCTTTTTTCCTCTGGAACACATAGAGACTCTAGCATGTCTTCAAGTTTACTTTGTCCTTCATAGAACAATTTAATACTGAAACCTGATTTTGGACAAAACTCTTCTTACAAAAAAAAAAGCAAGCAAACAAACAAACAAACAAACAAAATAACACTGCCACCCTCCCCCAAAAATCCCAAACCAACAAAAATCCCAATCAAACTACAAAAATTCCCTGAGCTTGGAAACAGGAACCCTAATCCATGGCTTTTCACAATCAGGGTTAGACCATCACCCATGATCCTTCTTGCCTTTTCTTATGGCAATAGAACTTTCCCCTTGCTTAGCAGCAGCACCAGATAAGGTGGAAGAAGAATGTTCTGAATTCAGTTCATCATGATTATTTTGATCTTCCAGTCTCTACAGAAATGGATTTGATCTTGTATCTCTTGCTTCTTGATGACAATTTTCACCAGCACCCATTACAATAAGAGCAAGCAGCACCAACAACCCATACCAGATTCACTGCTTTTGTGCTGGCAGAATCCTCTTCCCCACTGAGGCCTACAATGTACATCCTGGTTTGATGTGTATTTCAGGGTGTATTGCTACGCTGCACTTCACTCAGTTGCTCTCTGTGCATATCAAAGGAGGTAAATAGGACTAGGAAGATTTTTTTTTTTTTGACCATTCTAAACTTCAGGGCTAGGGAACAGTGCGGAGGATGTGAAGGTGGACCTCCCTATCACCAGGGGTTTCAGCTGGCCTGACCTGTAGTTTGCCACAAACCCCAAATCCTGCACTCAACAGCCTTACCAGGCCAGGCTTCCCTGTTCAATTCAACACACCAGCTGAGCCATTGGCACTAGTGTGTTCTTTGAATGCACATTCTACTTTCAAAGTATCTAATAGTCAAAGCATCCAAGTGAGGTTAGCTTCTTACGTACACAACATTCAGATGAAGAAGGCTCTGGACTTTTGTGCTAATTATACATGTCTTATTTTAAACGCAATGAAGAGCTAAAGCACAGAGCCATGGATTCTCCAAAAAGCTAAGAAATTTGAGATCTCCGGTTCAAGTGAGCTCAATGGTAAGAGAATAAGTGTTTCTCTCCTCTTTCCCAGGTTTGCATAAAGGAATTATGGTAATGAATTATTCACACTGTATAAATGCAAACCACTTCATTAGCAAAGGACATTAACACCCATAAGGACCTTTTTGGTTTGGTTTTTGGTTTTTTTAAAATTTTATTTAGGGGCCTAAGCACAAGTTTTAGCAACTTTACCAAAACTATCCATGTAGGGACTCGCCCTTCCTCCAAGGTCTCTTCTGGAAGTCATCTGGGGAAGACAAAGCAGAATTGACTCTGTGATATACAGATATTATAAGAGGTGTCTAAAAAAACCAAAAAAACTTCAACTTATGTTCTGGTTATGAATGAACCCCAAGAGGCAGAAGGTCTTTTATTTCATGCAATCACTTTCAGAAATCTAATACATTTCTTCAAAAGCAGCATTGCACAATAATAAATGTTGTAAATCATGTGTCTTTAACAAATGATAAAAAGAACAGAGAAGTTATATGTACAAATTAAACTGGAATCTTCTGAAAGGAAGTTCACAGTGCTTTTTAATTATCTTACTGGTTTAAAAATAACTCTTCCATTATCTTCAAAGGAAAAAGACCATGCCATCTGAGCAGTTTGTTACCTCTGCATAAAGAACCAAATAATGTCAATACTATGGAATTCTTTAAGTCTAAGACACAGAGCAAAACAACGGCGTAGATTCTATTTTCAGAGGAAAATGTATAGAATTTTGAGCTCAGATAAATAAGTGAATAAAAGTGGATAAAAAGTGAATTAAAAGAAGTGTGCTAGCAATATGACTGCTCATAGTGGCAGAAAACACTACTTATTTATTTGGAATTGTTCTAGGATAGAAATACTTTAGAAATACAGCTAATATTTGAAAAACATTCTGAAAACATGCTGGTATTTCAGATAAACAAAACTACAATTTGCTTTTTGTAAGCTATGAATACTAATACAGTTTGTAGGAAATATACAATGTATGGGTATCTTTCTTCTCATGTCAATAGAAGAGGCTCATTTCAACATCCTTGAACATCTGCAAGGTAAAGAGAGAATAATGATCCTTACTCTGCTGGCTCTACAGTGCAAGGATTAAAATAGTGCGTTCAATACTAAATATTTTTGCTGCTTCTTTGGCATGTGAGCATCTCAAAATCTTATGATGAATCATACCAGACAAGTAAAATTACCTGCACTTCTCTGAAAATAGAATCTACGCCATTGTTTTGCTCTGTGTCTCTGAAAGAGAAGTGAGATTGAGACATGTAGAAATATGTATTTGTGCTGAGAATCAAACTTCATTCTCCTGAGTTCCAGGCTAATATGTTAATTGCTGCGCAGCATGAAAACCAGTATCACATACACAACAAACCTTCTTTTATCTAACATCAACATAATGTCAAAAAAAGTCATCAGTGCTGTAATAAAGTACTGCACTAAATATGCATATTTACTGCACTTGAAGTCTGAAGGCCTTTAAAGGAGAGCAAATGGCTGGGAGACTTAGTTAAATTTCAAGTCCTCCCTTGCTTAAGAAATGAACACACATGACAATCTTTAACAAGCCTAAAGAATCTGCTAGGATCATATTAACTAAAGTTTATCTATTCCAATTTAATTTGACCATGTACAACATATTTAGTTGATATACTCCAATATTTATACATCATTATATTTCACTGCCAGTCTATGTTTGCAGTTTGGCACCTTAACACTAGAAATACAACAAGATGTCTTGGTTTGATTACTTAACATTAGCTGCTGTTTGAAGATACTTTTGAAGAGCACTACTCCATGAAAAAGCCAGTTATAATTTTTAAGGGCTGTTATTCAGAGGCTTATACCATATGGTTTCACAATGTGAAACCATATGTCCTAAGACAGAGGCACAAAGTCTATGACATATTCCTTGAAATTTCTGGCACATAGCAAAAGCAGGGGTACTAGAAAGAATCAAAAATACTTTGAGACTGTTATCAGTTGGAATTAGGTCCCTGGATGGTAGCTCTTGAATAACATTACAACATATAAAATAGCCCCTACTATTTTTCCCCTGAATCTCAAAGATTGTTCTGGAACAGTGGGAGTTGACACTACAGGAAGAAATCACACTTCCCTGCAATAAGCAGACGTTTCTGACTAGTTACAGATCTATTTCTCAAAAATCTGTGGGGGCTTGGCATTTCCATGCTAAAAAGGAGGAATACACTAAGGAGGATAGAAAAAGTTGCAAATGCATTAGAAGGAAGAGAATCAAGGACTCCATCTGGCTTCAAAACTTACTGCATATGCTGGTTCACTTTCCATGATCCACTGCATCTTAGTGCTTAGCATCACCCTGTGTAACAACCCACTTGTCTAGGCTGCAAATGTGAATACCAAAACAGCCAATTAATCTAGGCTGATTTTTTTTCAATCATATCATATTCTGACTCGTATCAGCCTTTAAAAAATTGCTGTACTCTGTCAGCAGAAGTAAAACATAAGGCTTAGCATATTTGGTTCTGCAAAACAGCAAATATTGGGAAATTCAGTTGGACAGACTTAGGCAGGAGGAAGTTGTGTTTTGCTTCCTTTTTTTCTGATGTGATATGAGAAATCAGAATTTCCTGCTATGTTGATGGCAATAAATAGAATTACAATTATAAAACCACCGATCAGAGAACACCTCCTCTTGGTGCCACTTTCTTGTCATTAATGATAAAGAAGGGAATAATTGGTAGGTGCACATGCTGTAATTATGATTAAGCACAGTAATACACTGCCTACTCAGCACTATAAATCTGACTTCATTAGTGCCACACAAATACTACTTTGACTTACACCACACACACTTTCATACTTGATAAGAATTTCAGGGCAACAGTTTCTGATTAGCTGTTTCTGATGAGTTAGCCATGCTCAGGACCAGCTTCTGCCTTCGTCATAGTATGGCTGTACACACAGCAATTAATTAAAGGGATAATACTTAAACCATACTATGTACATCTGGTTGAGAGTCCTAACACAGCTAAGTTAGATATAGTAGGCACAAATTCTGCTGAAACTTCACTCCTTATGTTTATAATGATGTAGCTGCCTTAAAGGAATAGAAGCAGGCATGACCCAAGCTGTTGTGCTGGATTCTGCCAGCAGCTGTTGAGGAGTCCAGTTCTTCTCTTAGTGAACTTATGTGACATCATCCAGGTGACATCAGCAAGGGTTACGGTTGTGGTGCTGGTTGTGGGATACTCAGATCCCCGTCACAGATGGAGAAATTTCTAGACAAGGACAGTGACATCTCCTAGTATATTTGAAGGGAGATTTAGGGATATAAACCACATGAAATGACAAAGTGAACATATTGTTTGATTGTTTAGAAAGAAAGCAAATGAGACATCATATCACTGCACTCCGTATGAAAAGGTAGAGCCATATCTGATCATCCTCATATCTACTTTCTCAAACACTGAAGAGAAATGGATCTCACAATTCTTCTCTTGCACTCTTAGGAACCTCCAACCCTGCTTAAATGATATTAGGGTATCATTAGACTGTAAGATTTAAAAAGCAGTTATGTAATTGCTATGTATAGTACAGCAGCCAACAAGTTGTACCTTGCTGGGCAGTAGAGAGATACCTCTTCTGTTCCCCATCATCTTGTTCTCCAGTAGCAAGTGGATATCACAAAGGCAAAAATAGTGAGATTATAGCTGGGAGAATGGATGCAGTGCAGCAACATCTTAGAATATCTGAGTTACATAAGGTTTTATGGTTAAAGTTTTCTGAGGACATACATTTGAATTCCTCTTCCTAGTCACGTTTTACACATCTCAGTTTAATTTGTTTTTTCCACAGTTACTTCAGCCAAAACACAGAAAAAGATATGGTAAGAATGTCCAAGAATATGTTCATTCCTTTTTTGAGTATAACAAGATTAAATGAAATAAATGCTTCTCTCAATCCCCTCACAGAAGGGATCTGTCACATAACTCAGAGGTGATTAAAATTTAATTTGAAATTTTTGTGGTTCTTAATATTCAAGCCACACCTCACAAAGAGCTACACAACTGTAAGGTAGGCTAGATTCTCTGTACTTAGAATTTGTAAGCTAATCTTAAATGAGATCATAGGAGACTTAAAACATTCTCTGCCTCTGATACAGATATTTTTTCAAATCTTCAGAGCTAGGATACTGCCTTTTATCACCAGCATGTGCATTTGGGTTGACAGAACACAACACAGAAAATTGAGTAGAAAAAAAATAACTATTTTAGTTCTTTAAGTATCCTGCAATATGTGATCACAGGACATTGCATGCTGGGCTTCTAACTCAGCTAGAACACTGCTTGTGAAGAATATATACTACCTAATAGATGAGTATGTACTATCAGAATAATGTCATGAACTCATTGTTGGCCCATGAATCTTGGTTTTCACACCAATCATGTCAGTTTGTGACCGTGTTCAGCAGCACTTTTTCTCCATGCTGTGCTACTGCAGCAAGAAAAATACCTTGAAGTGTTTAAAAATATAAATTTTTATACAAAATATATATCAAAAAAGTATCTCAAAGTATATACAAATTATATACCAAAAATCACTTTTGATATCTATTAACTGTTCTCAGTTGAAGGATGCAACATGTGTAGGGATATTTGCCTTGCAGTAAATCTTGGGCTTGCACCTATTTTATCAAAGAATTAGCACAATTACTGATTTAACAGATGCAGAATTACCCTCTGAATATTAAAGTTTTGTGGTGTATTTGGACACCAGGGGTCCTGAGCTTTCCTTTTCTGCTTTTGACAAGTCTTTGTTCCTTGTATATGTTCAGGAAGCTTGAAAACAGTGTGAAAGCCCCACCCTGCCTCACCATATGTACTTTGTAATACCTCAATAGCCAAAAGGTATTTCCAAGCTGGGGGTAAACACACCTTAATAGAATGTCCAAGTAAAGGAAAGGTGATTTAAGAGAGTAAAGCATTTAAGAACTAGACATAAATTAATCTGAGCTAATTATTTTCCACCAGTTCACACAACATTTACCAGGGCAGTATACTTGAAATTATATTAATGTTTCATTAATGAATTAATGTTTCATTCCTCCCTGAATTTCAGTTTAACATGAAGAGAATTGTAGAATTTCATTGATATATACAACTTTTAACAATTATAGTTTCTGAAAGAATCAATTTATAATAATCAGGGAAGAATCTCAAGTAGCTTTGAGAAGAAGATATTAAGGCATGTATATTACCAAGTTCTATTCACAGAATGCTGTTCCCAGCCTTTTGACATCTCTGGTGGGGATGAATTATTCTTTATAGTGCAAATCTGCTCTCTAGTGGCAAAAATTGCCACAGCAATCTTATAGAAAAATTCTCAGTTAATCTTGAGGTAGTTGACTCAATACACTGCTGTTTTCCAGATGTGTAATAAGAAAAAATGATTAATGAAATAAATATTTGTGTGACTGAACTTGAGAATATGTAGTTCTATTCAGCTAATTTTTCTATCTGTACCAGATCAATCTCTTTTTATATAACTTAAAATACAGTTGAGGTAGGGTGAGAAATAATAAGAAGTTCAACAAAACAGCAGCAGCAACAAGAAGAACAAGCAAACAAAAATAAAACAAACAAAAACCAACCAACCAACCAACCAAAAAAAAAAAAAAAGCTAATGTACTACTGGCATGAATGGTGAATTAGTTTAGCAGACTTGAATCATCAAGCTTGAAACTTGTAAGACAACTTGTAAGGAACATCAACTGCCAATGCACATGCAGGTTATTACTTGCCAGTAACATTTCTTCCTCTTCAAGCTAGCAAGGAACCATAGAAATAGGAGTTAACAATGTCATTAGGTAATTTTAATAATTTCCTAATTACATCTTTTCCTGCAGAAGTTTTCAAGAGAGACTTTAAGAAAGCCTGTGAAGAAATGCTGCACAATGGAATTTAGAAGACTTTTACACTTTGTTATTAGCTCCTGACACCATGATTGTGTTCAGATTAGACTGCATAGCACAACCCTTTCCAGCTTCTCAGCTACTTAATTCTTCATTTTAGTAATTCACACATACATGTGTGCTTACTTATAAACACTGGTAGATTAAACTGCAGCAGAATAACTAAATCAGCCACAGATTCCAACAGGAAGTGACCAACAGGTCAGTACCTGGCTGAAATACATACGCAGGTTGAGGAATGAACCACTAGTTTGCAGTCCAGGAAGTAAAAGCTACCCAACACTGACCATTTTAATCTGCAGAAGTTCAGCAGCAGCGAGGTGTGCATTTTGACTGGCACAGACAAGAGGGTGATGACCAGTTCTGCCATAGCCTCCATGACACCTGATATTTGAGAGCATATTGGCAGAATAAGAGTGAGCATATTGGTAGGATAAAATCGAGTTTTTTAAACAGTTAAAAGGATTTAACTGTTTAAACAAATATGCTGTGCTCTCCTTGTATCAATGAAGTTCTATGATATTTGGTGGGTTTCTCAGATGTTTGGTAAAAGGAAAACAAAGAAGAGTGGAAAAAAAGTTGATCAATACAAAAAATGAGGTTGTGCCTCATGACAGTATGAGACTTCACAGATCATGCTGACTTTCTTAATTGCCAGCCCTTTCATTTGGGCTTTTGGAAGTTCTCTTTTCAGTCACTGCAGCAAAAGGTTTATATCATATTAAGTCGTGACTCTTTTTTTTCAAAAGAGAAACTAATTTCTCATTTACATGTGTAAATGCACACAGTTGCCTAATCTGTGCACCTGTTCTGCCAAAAACATCAATAAACAGCTGATCCTTTAGCACTTTCCCCCTGATATGTTTCTGCACTGCAGCACATAGCTCTTTGCTGCACACTCCTTACAATATAACTAGAGAACATCCCCAAATAAAGCCAGTTGATCCCTGCCCCAAACAGGTAGCAATCTAAGGCACCGATGTGACAATTACTGAACATAAATAACAGGGTAAGGGAGACAGACAGACTGGTCTCTATAACTAAAGTCATCACAGAGCAACAACTGCCTAACCAGCAAGAAAATGCTATGCTGGCATAGAAGATGCTCATCCTGGAGACTTACAGGTCACAACAAAGTTATTTCATGTCTAAACAAAACTCCTTGCATTTTGCAGCGCTTGCAGATTTCTGTTATGACCAGGCTGCTGTACTGAGCTTATCAAAGATGTGCAAAGAAGACACAGTTGTTTCTGTTTTGTGTAAAGAAAGAAAAGTAGGTATGGCAAACTAGTTCCTGGGGAAGCAAGTGGTTAACTGTGTAAGAACCAGACACCTTGTTGTTCTGTCCCAGATATATCTTAGGTGGCCACTGTCCAAGTGTTCATTGCTATTTTACAGCATGAAAGAAAATACTAGCAACACTAAATTTAAACCTATCTTGGCTCGAAGTTATACGTAATGTCAAAAGGTACCAATTAAACTAAAATACAGAAATATCAGGACAGATGTTAAATTCAAAGACACGAACTTTTAATACAATTTGAGACTTGATTTTTTTTAAAAATTGAATCACTGCTACAAGACAGTTCAGAAAAGCTATCTGAATTTTCCCATTGGACTACCCAGGACAGTTAAGTGGTAAGGAAATGTGTACCTGCAGTACTGGCTGACCTACGTACATACACATGGAAAGTGTACAAGGAAACCTCATCCTCTGCTCTCATAAAGTGACAATGGATTTCTGATCTGAGTTATACACATCACCTTATGTAATTAAGAATTTCCACTTCTACTCACACTCCCAGACAATGGGATGCTACCACTCTGCAGTTTTCCTTTTACAATATATTGTTTAAAAGCACTTGCTCAACAATAAAAGATTTGCACTAAGCATAAAAGACTGTCCCTAGCTAAACCAGTTCAAACCTAACACATTTTTAAGTCACTGCTTTGCACATATAGTATCCAATAACTGTAAGATTAGTACTGATATAACTTGATGCTTCTAGGAAGCATTGGGTCAGAAATACTTCCAGCACTTCTAAAGGACTTGAAAAAATAGTCACAGGTATTCCTCACAGCATAACTAAGTGAAGAAATTGCTCAAAACATTCTGGGATAATGTTTTGCAGGAGGTCAAAGAGAAAAGTAATTAGTCAGCTGGAAGACATACATATATGCAAAATAATACAGCTTGACCCCCACATGAAAATCTTAAGACATTTGTATTAAACATGAGAAGGTGAGCAGTGATCACAAAAAGTAGAAACATTGAACAATCAATAATTAAGACAACATTCTCCACAGCAGGACAGCCAGGAATGAGTGACTACCCACAGGAAGAATGTAGGAATGGTATTTTTTTCAGTGTAGTAGTGTCAACACTTACACCTTTCTGACTTGATCTTTTTCCATAAATGAGTTGTTTTTTAATTTTAAGCTCTGATAGAAAAATTGCTCAACAGTAAAATATAATTGGCAGTCTGAGCAATAATAAGAGATAATCCTTTGGGGGATATTCATTGCTTTAGGACATTCATGCTTACTGACTTAGAAGAAAATATAAGACTTCATAAGAATGGAAAGCCATCTTGACTGACTAATCCCCCAAAACTGGGCCCAGAATTATAATTTGGTTTTCCTTCTGGTCTCCAATCAATATTAAAAGTGAAATTTGACATCTACAATCTTTTTCTCACCAGATAAAATATTTCCCAATTCCTTGATTTGGACATAGATTAATAATGCTAAAAAGTAAAACCATCCAACTGCGGCTCCTGATGTTGCAAAAAACACAAATTCCTCCCTCAAAACGCCCAGCAATGAAAACCAAGAAAAATCTTTCATTTATATTAAAGTGGTTAAACAGCTAATAAATGTTTGAGGGCCAACTGCCTTAACTTGAATAATAAAAAACAGGTAATGGATTATTCACCACATGTTAAGCCCTCCTTCAACAGTCTATTTCCCTACAATCCCAGCAAAAGTATTTTCTGCAACATCAGTGTGTCTTTCCATTTCAGCACCTTGCAACCCCCCTTAGAAATTACCCAAAGATGACTTTTCCACTGCTTGTGCGTTCTCACTCAGCACCTATTCCCATGCTGTCTGAGCTTCTGCTGTGGCTTAAAACAGCATGGCTAACATCAACCATATGTTGTTTGTACTTTCATCCTTCCCCTAGGGAGGAAATGATCTGTAAAGAGTTCTGTTTTCAAGGCAGTTTGCTTTTATTGTTGGGGTGGTTTTTTTGGTGACCCAGGTGGAAAATTATCTTATCAGAGATTTGGTCCAAAGAAGGGAAATTTATTCAGACCCATCCTGACAAACTGAATCAGCAGTGTTCCCTTGGTGGGTGGCAGAGCACACCTCAAGGATCTTCCAGGTGCAACTGCAACCTTGTGGATGGAAGATGGTCTTACCCCATCCACAGGAGTGTCGGAGCCAGAGATAAAGCTCCAATACCCAGAATTTCAGATGGAAACCAGAGACAAAATTGCCTACATACCTGGTGCAAGGCACCAAGCAGGGAAATGTTCAATTTCTGAGCACTACTAAGGCTAAGATTTATGCAAAGAATGAATGGTAGCCTAAATTTGTGGTGTATACATCTTTCTTTCTGTCATTAATACACCAAATCATAGATGCAGTGTAGAAAACAGGGGATCTGTTCTGTCCTGAGCCGTCTCCTACACTCATATTTAGTGGGTTTTTTTTGGTTGGTTTGTTGGTTAGTTTGTTGGTTTTCTTTAAACAGAGCCAGCTTATATAGTTCAGACCCCTGGTATGTTTTTCACTTTTTTTTTTTCAGATTCCTGTGATTATTTTAATTGGTCTTCTTTGAAATTGCTCTAACTAGCTGAGCTTGAGCAGCTCTGACTCCCACAATATTTTCATCAACAAAGCACGAGATGGTGTTATAATTGTGATAGTGGACACACTGATGATATGCTGAACTCAGAAGTCAAAAGAAATTTGAAAACCCTTATGGCAGATATAAGAAGCACAATTATACTTAACATTTCAGTTTTTTCTTTAGAGTACATTGTTCATTTCTTGACTTTTATGTTAAATGCCGCAAATTAATAGGAATACTCTCACTGATAAGAAATGGGTTTTCTTGGCCTCTTAAAGGATAAACAGCATAAAAATAGAGAAATATGTGTTTGAAAGAAGCTTCAGCAGCTGTCGAATGACAGACAGTGCAGTACAGGTTTTCCAAATGGAAAACTAACACAACAGTGTTTTATGAAAATTACATAACTAAAAATAGACACGCTATCAGGAATAAATAATACACCATATTCCAGTGAAATATCACTGCCCCAATCTAAAATTCCCCTGACAATCACTCTGACACACTTTCCATAATGAGCAGATTTTTAAGAAGTGTGTTAGTATTACTGTTGCCTTTTACGCATTGATGTATTTTCTAGGTACTGGATCGAGTCTGCTAACCAATCCCACACAAGTTCCATACATTTTAAAAATAATGTAGTTGCAATAGGTAATAACACCTGTAACTTTTACTTTCCTTCGACATTGTTGCAGGAACTCGAGGTTCAAAAGCCTGCAGTGCACTGCCTCTTGCTGGCAGCAGATGTCCTCTTGTGCCCAATACTTTACATTTGTAAAAAAGGCTAGCTCTGAAATGGCATGAACAGTTTTCATCTCCTGAGCAGCATAATATTTTTACTTTGTTCATTTCCACAAAAATCCCAGAATAGCCAAAATGTGTTGCTTCTATGTTTGTACAAATGAAAGGCTGAAAGATCAGGAGAAAATATCAAAATTCTGTGAATCTCAGTTCAGTTTTTACTTTATACTTTCGAAGAAGCAAAGAGACAAACACAAAAGGACAAGGATTATTCTTAGGTAACTTTTCCAATTTGCCACAAAAATAATGATTCAATCTTCTCTGTGATTCCATGGTTAGTATTTAAATACATTTCATCCTTAACACAGAACCTGAATTTTTGTAGTTGGTCCCCTAAATATCCATTCTCATATCCAGATTTTGACAGATTAAGGATCCAAATCAGAAAGCAAGTACAAAAACTGGAAAAGTTTGGATTTTACGTCTTTTATTTGACCCTTCATTTTTGAGGGTAGCTAAATTAATTTCCAAGTGTGCATGTAAGCATAAGTTTGCTCCGTTCGTTACTAGGACACTATAGTTCTTCTAAGATAGTGGAAGCAAGGGTAATCCTCTTGAGTCAGTGACTGCAGACAACCAATGTTAGTTGCTAGAGCTACATCAGTGGGATTACCAAAATATATGGCACTCATCAAGAATTATTTTGTTGGTGAGATCTCAGGATCTACTCAACAATGATATTCTTTCAAACACTGCAATGTACTTTTGCAGTCTTAGGGACAAAAATCTGGTACAGAAGTTTTGCTCAAATTTCTCTGTGAGGAAACATACGTGTGGTTAAGGGCAGGGAATGGGGGAAGTGAAAATTATTGTTTCTGTAGCTAGCCACATATGTCCGATTTTGGTTAAAATATTTAACAGAAAAATCACTTGGAAAATGTACCATAATTTTGTAAATAGTTTTTAAGCATTTTTTTCTCCATACGGAATAAAAAAATGTGTCTGGGAATGCTGGTGCCACAATTCCAAATTCTTATTGTCTCACTAACTTCCTGATGAGATCCATACACAAAAAGCCTTGAAATATGAAATGTCTGTAAAAAAACTCCCATTGCAAAAGCCACCCGTATCATGATAAGACTATTGACAATTAAAC
Source organism: Petroica traversi (assembly GCA_025920805.1). Lineage (NCBI taxonomy): Eukaryota > Metazoa > Chordata > Aves > Passeriformes > Petroicidae > Petroica > Petroica traversi. Next base: position 714,566 of record JAHLSL010013621.1, on the reverse strand, counting down.
AATGTGTGATTCTTCTTCCACCAGCTGTGCTTAGAGCAGAAAGAAACATGGGTAATGTTACAGCATCACAAAACTGAACACAGAATTTTCGGGCTCTGCTTAAATGCCACAGAATCTAAGTAGTGGCTTTCTTTTCTTTCTACATAGCTACAAACACATTCCAATGAATCCTGCCAAGACTTTTTACCCACCAGGTACTGAAGGAACTAAGATTTGCTTAGAAGTACCTTTAAATGTCCTCAACTGTTCTCTGGTTTCGATGAAAAGTAAATGTTTTATAATTGGAAAAATGTGGCAAGCCTAGGAGGACAGAAAGTTATTGGGTTACTTTACTTTCTGGTTTTGATAGCAATCAACAGAGCTGGTAGAGTTGATCAACTTCTTTGTATGGAAATTTAGCAAAAACTATCTTTTTCAAGAGTGAACAATTTATCAGATTTTTCTCCAAATTTTTTGCCTCCCCCAAAGAATTGACTATTTGCATTTGGACCAATCAGTGGTATCTGTTATTGAAACTAGTTGAAGAAAGTAAACTCTCATCTCACAATATTTTCTACTTGCAAACTGCCCCAATAACGAACATGTTTGTCCCTTCCTGTCTCCTGGAAAAATCAATCATTATACTTGGAGAGTTGTTCCATTTACTATGTTTAAGCAAAGACGAACTGATTATAAGCCAATTTTTCATCTTACACATTAATTAAGACTACTGTTGCATTTTAAAATAATCAGAATATAACTCAGCAGTATAGAAATAAAACTTGCAAAGGTGAAATAGCAAATGAAAACTAGCTTGCTTTTTTTCAAAACCAAAAAGGCACAAGCTATGTGAGCTCCAGCCCACTGCATTTCTCAGAAGACTATTCTAAGGTATCAGCAGTCCTATTTTTAAAGTTAATTTTAAAGTGAAACAATTATATATGTGGGAATTTATATTAAAAATATCCTACCATTCGAACAACAAATTTGAAGCCATTTTCTTCAAGAGAAGGGGGAAAAATCTGTCAGGGTAATTCAGGAATAATTAGGAGAATATTCAGATGAAGCACAAGCTATGTTGTGGCAATTTTTTCACTTGAAACTGCTCACTAGTTTCAGCTGCTGGCATAAATAATTGCATACAGCAAACTGTTTTCCAGCACAAATATCTTACAGAAGTGAAGCTGTAAACCCACTGTTTTGTGATGTGCTGTGACATTCTGAAAAGCTTCAAAAAACTAAGCTGTTCTTCTTTGATTTCAGCAGACTTAGACTTTCAGAGGTGTTAGAAAGTAAGTTTCTGTCTTACAAAGGCACCAACATTCACCCATTAACAAGGACTGTATTGTTGTCTCAAAACCCTCTTCAGGTCTCCCTGAAAGGTATATTTCAACAACTATTCTATGTTTGGAAAGTGTGTGGAGGGGTTCTCAGTAATTTTATTCTCAAATACTATCCTTTTATCTAGTTTACTTTATCTTCTAGATGTCAATTGCTTACAATCACTTAGTTTTGTGAAATATCTGGGGTGGCAATGAAGAACAGATATTATATTCCACTAATTGGTTATGAAACAGCAGCTGAATGCAGAACTGTGCTTTTACTCAGGCCTTGCTCAGGTACAATCATATGGTTTTAAAACAAGGTAAGAATTTCAGTGCTTGAAAGGGCATTAGTCTATCAATTAAAAAATGTTTTTAGCTACATCTGGTCTGAATTTGTAGCATTTATGCGGCAACTCTCTGAGTAACAAATATATGCAAGGTGTTGCCTGTCAGACTAGACTAGCTCTGCCAACACATGCACACACGTTTTACCTATAACCACAAAATATTTCAACTAGTGCTCTGGTATGCATTACATGGATCTGCAAACAATACAGTGCTTTTCTGTGCTTCAGTAGATTGGTGAGAGCGATGAGCAGGCAAAGGAATTATTTGTATTTTTCTGGATGAAATTTAGTTGCTTCTTTCACAGCCATTTTTACACGTGTAGCAAACTCCATGGTGAACACCAAGCATTAAAAGGTTGAAGTTTCAATGACTTTTCAAACTTCCCTCTACTCTAAAAACATCACCAGAAATCTCTTATTTCTAAAATCAAGTATAGCAAGAGTTTTACAATCACACATCACAGACAGCACTGTTACCATTAAAATGCAGGGCCACCTAAACAGCAAAGGAGCTGAACTGAAGAAAACACAAAGACAAAAAGTCTCACCATCTGTAGCAGGTGTCAGGGAATGCATTAGTAATCAATGCTTGCTTTAGTCACCACAATGGTGTTACTGAGAGCACATTATTCTGCCTTCTTCAGTGGCAGAACCCAGCCATTATGGAGGAAAAGATTCTGTTATCATAGACAGCTTAATCTACTTGCAAAGCTCCTGGAAACAGTTTGTGCTAAGCTCACTTAAAACCTGAAACAAACATTTAGACTAAGGCAGATAAGATGAATGAGATTCTAAAATGCATCAATGTCCCACAGTGTTACATGGATGTAAGAAGCTGCCAGACACTGAGCCATGTGAGCTACAATGAAGGTGTGATCAAAAGCTGCTTTTGCTTCCACCAAAATCTGCAACTATCTGCCATAATTCTATTTCTTCTAAGGATGATAAAAGTAGCCACTGCACAGATACAGTTTCATCCCAGTTTTGATCTTAGTTCTGCAATATTGTAGGCCTCAAAAAGTTCAATTTCTTTTCTATTTTTCATCCCAAAGATTGGTTGTCAACTAACTGTGGCAGAACGAGAAGGCTAAATCTGTTAATATTTAGATATGATCAGCTACCTGAATGAATTTAACACGCATTCAAATTTAGGGCTAGGAACTGCCTATGGCTCCTGATCCAAATCAATTCATTAAGACTGGTCCTGGAAGATAAGAATCCATTGCATTCTGTGAATCAAGAGAATAAAATTGCCGCTTTAATCTTAAAAATTCAGCTTTAAATCACCACACTGTTCCCATGAGATTTGCTGCCTCTGAACCACACTCAAAACCTGATTTTGGAGAACTCTTACAGTCCAGAACAGGACTTTCACCGAAAGGGCTTGTCTCTCATATGGATACCACCTTCCACAGACTCTGTAAGATCTCTTGTAACTGTAGTAGGACATAGTCACTACCTAAAATACCATGATTGTGTACTCAGCTTTTCATCTTCCTATTCTTTGCAGGCAGATGAAATCTACAATACACACTGCAGCATTTTTGAAAAAAAAAATCTGAATTGACATTTTTGAAAAAAACTGCTTCAAAAGATTTGTATTTGACAAGAACAACCAAATTCTCATTTCATCTCACTTTATTTTTAGTGTATCCTTCTCTGAGGCATCCAGCTGCAACTATGTGAAGACTGTATACATCATGTTTCTCAGTACAGAAATTTCTAAGGTTCTATGCCTCAGAAAAACATTCAAGTAATGGTTCCACTGTTCATTGTTGCAAAAGAAGTCATTAGAGACCCTAATTTTATACAAGATAACAAGTGGATAGCAGTGCTGCAAAATTAGAAAGGTTTGTACAAACCAGTGTGACCTTCCTGTAACCACACAGAGGCTGAAGGTCTATTTGGGTTGCATTAGCAGACAGCTTTTACCTAGTCAGAGCATCAGCAGATGAATTATCCCTTTGAAGTTTCTGCATCAAAACACTAAGTATGAAATCATTGATGACAAGAGAGCTTCTATGACACTTTGTATGAGGTTGGAGTCCAATTTTTCAGGTAAATAAATGTAATTGATGCAGGATTGATGCCCCTTTGCTTCTCTTCTAGTTTGATTCTTAAGAGAGAAGGCTGCAATAGCTAAAGGAGATATAGAATGTGAACCTTTGGGGCCAAATCTTGTGAATTTCTGTTGGACACCTTACTGACAGTTACAATTTATACCAATTTTGTTTTTGTTTCTCATTTGCAGGTCTCAAACTCTACCTTGCAAACAGTGCATATCATATGTGTTACCTAAAATTCATGTCAGGTTAGTCCACTAAAACACTTCTTAAAAACAGCATATGAGAAAAACTCAGAAAAACTCAGTCTGATGCAGACACATGATTTTGTTACTTATCACTCTGCATATTGAAACTAGTCAGTTTGGACATTTTGCATGTGATGAGCTGACAGCATTTCAAAACTTGCTGCATTATTTATTTTGGCTTAATTACTCTTGCTAAGAGAAACAGCACTTAGTCAATTCAATATAAGCAAAAAGTGGGACAAGAAAAAGTGAACACAAATTTGAAATGCTCTATTAATACAGTACTTATGTTCTAAAATAAAATAAATTTAAACTGACACAATTTGGAATAAATAACGTGCTGCTTGGACAAAGGTTTTGAAGTAAAGGTTGGACAGCATTTCAGTTGCATATTAAGGTGAGGAAGAGAAACAAAGCAGTCACACATCTACTTTCTTCTGCAGTAGGGACAACTAACACAGGTGAATGCTCTGGGCTGAAAATCCTCAATCTGAATATGTCTGAAGTCTTGAATGAGAGATATGTGAGATTTAACCACACAGGATACAAAACCTAACTCTGCAACAGAAATACTGCAACACTGTCTATAGTAACTCTGCCTCTGCAAGGCAAACATTCTCATTTTAATAGTGTGTTTTGTATCCATGGTCTCCACAGCCTGGCTAAGCAGCTCTTACAAGTTCCTAATACAAGTTTTCTGTACTTATCACAGAACTAGGCCCATCTGGTGTCAATTCCATTTTAAAACGGTTAGTTCAGCCATGTTTTGGAAATTAAAGTGCTTAGTCCAGTGCTGCCAAGCCCACATGGGAAACAAGGATTGAAAAGAGACAGGACAGGGTGTAGACAGGATGCAGACTGCTATACCTGCATCCACCTCTCTGGCGAGTTAGCTTTTCATTCCAAAGGTCCACCTTTGGCTGAAAATACTTTAAAAAGAAGATTCTGGCCACTCTTACAAAGTTGCAGTAGTCATTAGGACCAAATAGTTGAGGTTAAATTTGGTTCTCATGGGATGCCAGGAAAATATTACAGCATTTCCACTTTACATCACTTAGTCACTACTGTTATTCAAGGTCCCATGGAAGAGTTAGGAATAGCTAGAATGCACCAGAATGGACCACTAGATATCCTTTTTCCTTCACAAATTTTACGTCAAAGCTCTCCTTTGAGAGCTCTCCAGATATTTCCTATGCAGATCTGAAACAAGTTTCTACCATTTAATTCAATGATTAGTTCACATCTAATTTGCTATAGAATTTGGATTAAGCACATTGCTGAAATGCAAGGGTAAACATATCTAGACAACACTAAATTTATCCCATGCTCTGCTTGCCTTCTGCACAAATACTCCTCCACATACTGAGTAAACTACAGAACTTGATATTCCAGTTCTTCTTGGCACTTGCACAGTACTCTTGCAACATCTATGGGCTTCCCACTAGGAGCTGAGACACAATTTCAGCTTTCAACTGACTTTGAAAGTTTTCTGTGCTAGCTGCCAGCATCATCTCAGTGGAGCATCAAGTTTCAAAGACTAAAAAAGACTAACTAGTCTTATCCTGTTATTCCCCTTGCCATTTTGGAATTGCTTTCCCAACACTTTATTTTTTATTATTTTTTTATAATTTTTGAGGGTAGCCACAAAGCCAACATGTTACAACTAGGCACACTAAAACCACAATAATCTAAACTAAACTTTCATCACCTAGAATGTGTGAGAATAGCTGCAAACACTCCCTGATTCCCTTAATCTCCAAGGCCATCATCCCCTTTCTCATCTCTGTGGTTAGAGGAGGCACAGGAGAAGTAGATGACCCTCAGGAGCTTTTTCCACCAGTTCCCACATTTCTCTGGCTACCATACATACTCCTCCAACACAGCTACGGAGCTAGGATGGCAGCAAGTACCCCCATCCCCTCACAGTTATGTGCCACTTCCCAATGGCATTCTCCCCTTCTCAGCTGATACCAGGTCAATAAAAGTTCTGACTGTCTGTCTCATACTTGACAAAGCAAAATGAAGAAGCCAGAGGAAGGACCAAGAGAGCGAAGAGGACAGAGATTTAACCGGTGCTGGCTATGTCTGTGATATTTAGGGAAAAAATAAAACTCTTGATAGCCATACCAATTCGTATTTTTCAGCCTCTAGAGTGACCAGAGAACTACAGCAGATAACTGGAATGCCAGTGTTGACCCAGAGGAACTGAGCTGCGGATTCAAAGCAGGATGTGAGAAATGAGTGGGCTGGTGAGAAAGATCCAGAATAAGAGTGGTTTAGAAATACTGTGCAAATGGAGGATGTGGGGGGAATACAAAATTTGAAACATACAGACTAGGAATTCTTATAGGGCACTATCTCAATAGCTTTCACCAGATCTTTAATTTCTGAGATATTTTTCCTCTCTCCTTTCCTTCCAGTCATAAACTGCCATTGCAAAGGACTGATCCCTTTACCTCCCTCGTTTTATTACCACCAGAAGTAAAGCAGCCTTAAGCAATTAGCAGCAGTTACCCTGTGTCGAAACAATGAAACTGCTGAGCAATAGGGATAGGCTCATTATTACGAGAGACACAACACTATGATAATCCAGACCAAGAACTATGAATTCACTGCCAGAAGAATTACTGGTTAGTATGTTATTAACTTCATTGTATTTCATGTTGGAAACGATTCATCCAGTGTTTCACAAAATCAATTTCTTAGTCTCCCAATCATACATATATAAGTTAAATACTGGAAGTCAGAAGCTGATGAGAGCAGAGATTTGACTCAATCTGCTGCCCACCAAGACAATTGTTGTGGCCCACTCTTCTGGGGGCAATTTGGGACTGCATACCAGACACATTCTTTGAGGCTGGTAGTAGCAGCCATCTCCCAAGAGTCCAAGGCTCCAGCATGACACAAAGGCTGCAGAAGTACTTAACAGGGAAAACAAGTCTTCATGCAGCTAAAAGCCAAAAGAGGTATTTATTATTGAGATAGACTCAAACTACATTTTTCTCTTAATTGTGCAGAGCTTGAAATTTGACAAGTATATCATTAAGTTCAGAAACTCAGGGAGATTAACTACTATGCATTTCAATTAGTGTGAAAGATAAGTTCTCTGATTTTAACTATCCACTACTGTAAAATTGTAAGCTGCTGTTTGTCTGTAGTTAGCAACAGCCACAACGTTTTTGCTATCAACCGTTTTGTCAACTGTTGTCCCAGGTTTCTCTCACCCAACCATGATGAAGACTAGTCAGTGAAACCCCAAGGGGTGTGCTTCTATTATGCTGTTCAAGAAGATAATCAGAAACACTCCACAGTTGTTTAGCTCCAGTGAAGCCATTCTTAAATATTTCCTTTAACAGCTACCTCAGTTCCCAAGCAGTCTTCTCTCCAGTGGCCCTTCCCCTCCACTGACTTTTAGGCTGTTGCTCAGGTTCTTCACAGCTGTGCAGAGACTCAGTAACCTTCCCACATCCAGGTGCATCTGTGGGGAGAAGCCTTCAACACTCTTTTTCTTCATGGCATTTATCTCCCCCCAAAAATCTCTGGCAAGACTATTAAAGTAGTAATTTCTGCTCTTATTTGAATTTACCCATTTTTTCCGCTATACTTAGGTTTTACTTTTGCTGCTCCTTTTGTTGGCCTAGTACTGAGCAATCGTTCCTCCCAGCAATGAATTCACCAGTTGCAGATACAGAGGTGTCAAGTGAAACAGGTGTGAATGAGGTACAACAGCACAGGAACTGCCCTTTGCCCCATTCCACCTGGGCAGCGATGGGCTGAGGAGAAAGCCCTCTGTCTGTGTGGAGAAAGCAACACCAGGCACAACTCCAGCAAGTTCAACAAACGGGACCAGGTCTGAACTGCGGTGTGGAAGCACACATGAATACATACATGTTTATCTGGTTAGGCAAGACCAGTTTATAGCTATTTTCATTAAGTCCACACTGAAGGATGCATCTATGCATAGAAGTGTTCAAAGAGGGTGACACCAAGAGAACGGAGCCAGGCTGTTCCCAGGGGTGCTAAGCAATGGGTGGAAACTGAAGCACAGGAACATGAAACATGAACGTGAAACTCCAGATGACCGCACACTGGAACAGATTACCCAAAGAAGTTGTGGAGCTTCCCTTTTTTGCGGAGATCCATGAACTGTCTGGACACAACTCCACGCCATGTGCTATGGGATGGCCCAGCTAGAGCGGCGAGGTCGGACCAGACGAACTGCTATGGCCCCTTCCAGTCCGACCGATTCTGAGAGCCAGTGCTTCTGTGATCTCCGCAGCGTGGCCAGGCTGCCTGCCCGAGCTCGCACACGGCACAGCGGGCTGGGGCGGTGGC
>JAHLSL010013621.1:652819-705869 GCA_025920805.1 Petroica traversi | reverse complement strand
TGGAGCTCCCCCGGGGGAGGGCGGTGCTGGGTGTGAAGCGGGGGCTGGGTGCGGGTCGGTGCTGCGGGGGTCGGGCTGCACTCGCCGAATCGCGGGTGTGTGCGTAATTTGAAATTATGTTGAAAATATATGGTCAAGTCCTATTTCTCCAGGTTTATAAAGCGACGTTTAAGGCATGTAGCAGAGCATTAAGCCTTAAGGTTCACAGTGTTTTACTGGGGTCAAGGTTTGTAACTCACAAATGTTGTTTGCAAAGGAAGAAAAGGCGTTTATATGTTTCGGCTTGAGTTCCCTCCTGGACGAGATCAGCTGTTCGTGTTTGTACCCAGGCTTTGTTTCGTGATGTTAAAAAGGATGTCCTGATGATAGGCGGTGTTTCTGTGTCCCTTCCTTTGGCAAAGGGTGGTAACTCTTTAAGAATGTGTGCAAGTTTTGCAGTCCAAATATAGAAGTGCTCAGCTAATGAAGCAGGTAGCATGCTCTAGTGCACTGAATCCAAGATAATTGTAGGCACTGAAAAGCACAGAGACTTTAGTGGGACTATACTGTGTGTGCTTTGCAAGTCATGTCATACACGTCGTGTATGTACTCTTACTGTGTTTGTAAACTGGAAAGATCTCTGCAATAGGTAACATTTTTTATTTGCAGTTTGATATGCCATAAGACTCTTCACTGATTTTAAAAGCTTGTGTCCAATTAACTTTAGTTTCAGGATGTGTAGTAAGTTCCACTTTGTTGGCAGGTGAGATATCACCAAAAATGTTGATGTGTGGGAGCAATTCCCCTGACTTGAAGAGGAACTGTGCTTGTTCTTGTGCACTTTTAGTGTTTTAAAATTAATAAACAGGAGCCTTTCTGGAATGGAATAACTAAACTCATCATTAATACTAGGTGTTCAGTTCTGATACCATAACTCCATGTCTACTTCAAACTAGCTGTGCTCCCAGAGCAAACTGATTTTCATCCCCCAGGCCCCCAAAGAGGCTGACTTTAACTTGGATCAACTCTCGTTTGTTGTGTGTATTCCCACACTTTGTGTCCACACAAGAGAGTAAAGGACTCAAGGACAAAACTAGTTAAGCTGACTCAGTTGGTTTATACCTGATCAAATTGCCTGTTAAACTTGACAGAAGCTAGCTATAAGAACAGAATTTGCTTTCTTTGTAAATACTAGCTGTCCCTACTGGTGGAGTGTAAGTTACAAAAATGGAGAGTTGAAGTGACTTTGTGTAGATGACACAGACCTTCGGTCTCTCAGGATACTTTGCTTGTTTTGAAAGCCTTCTGCCTTCACGGGTGCTGACTGGTGCAACCTGTATGACTTAACTGCCTTTACTCTCAGAATTCAAATTATGTGTGGAACTGAAATAAATTATCAGTTTAGAACATGCTTTGTTTATTAACAACAGACTAAATCCATTCAAACTCAAGTTAATAGCTACAGGTAATAGCTGCAAAACATTCCACTCTCATATAGCTAAATTTTTACTGATTTTGAAATAAATCAACTGATGATCAGCTTTGGGGTTTTTTCTGATTGTGCTAGTAGGGACAAAATGGTTGTGTCATACGGCTTCAAATAGAATTCTATTTAGACTAATGTTTGTACTTTTGTTTTTAGGCTCCTGCTTACCATCTCATTTTAGAAGGAATTCTAATACTATGGATAATCAGACTTCTTTTCTCCAAGACATATAAGCTTCAAGAACGATCTGATCTAACACTAAAGGTATGGTGAAAAAATATTTCTCTTTAGAGAAACAGTTTATAGCAATTGATGTATTGGGTGTTGAGCTACTGCTGAATTATAAATTGTTCTGCTTTTTTTTTTTAACTTCAAAGGGTGATCCTACTTTGGACTCAGGAACCACTTATTGCTTAAATGTGTCTGTTTGTGCTTTTAAAGTAGCACTGTTTGAGAGTCTGAGAAATAAAAAAACTAGTATGACAGTGAGTGTTAAGCTATGAAAAGCTGTCATTAGCTCTACTCAATGGAGGGCTTTACTTTAAAAATGAAAGCTTTGTTGAAAACACCCACCAAGCAAAATGAACTGTAAGACTGTAGACGGTAGGAAAATGGCCAATCTATGTGTAGTGTCTGAGTAATAAATCTGAGGGTTTACAGTGGGTTCCACAAAAATTGTAGTTTAGCAGCAGTTTTCTTCTTTTGCAATGTTGTCCTGAGAAAAGAGAAATAAAAGCTGTACTTGTGTAGACTGGAATTTTTTCCTGATTCTGGCTGTAGACTATCAGAAATGAGTGAAGTTTGTTTTGAAGATGTCCATGGACCAGTTTATTTGAGTATATGAGTAGTGATATCCCTTATAAATAGGATAAAATAGTGAAATTTGTTCATGCTACTAAAGAAGGTTTATGAAAGAGATTTGTGGGTGTTTGTAGTGGGTGTTTGTAGTGGGTATATGTAATTCCATCTCTGTCATGTGCTTGCATGCTTTTTGATCTTATTCTCAGTTAGGATGTGTGCTTGGTATAATTCATCAATGAACAGGATGCAGGGACTGCAGGCACAAGTCTATAAATGTAAGCAGTACTGCAGGCAGTGTCCTCATTTGGGGAACACTTATTAAACAAGCTCAGAGTGTTCTAGAGAGCACTTCAGCAGTTATTTATTGAGACTGGTGGCATGGCTTCACAAAGGGCGAGTCCTGCCTGACCAAGATAGTAACCTTCTGTGATTGAGGTGACTCCACTGGTGGACAAGCAAAGGGCTACAGATGTCATTTGCCTGGACTTGTGTAAAGCCTTTGACATGGTCCCCCTTGACATCCTTCTCTCAAATTTGGAGAGAAATGGATGTGATAGGCTAGGTAGATAAGAAAGTTGTTGAATGGTCTCACCCAAAGGGTAGTGGCCATTATCTCTGAGTCCCAATGGACATCAGTGACAGGAATCTGTACTGGGATCAGTGTTATTTAATATCTCAATTAATATATTAATTAATTTAATATCTTAATTAATGGCATAGATGGTGGGATCAAGTGCACCCTCAGCAAGTTTGCACATTACACCAACCTGAATGCTGTGGCTAACACCCCTGAGGGAAAAAGATAAAAATGGGGGTCCACGGGAATCTTCTGAGGTTTAGCAAGGCCAAGTGCAAGATGCTGCACTTAGGTCAGAGCTACCTCCAGTATCAGCACAGGCAGAAGGATGAACAGATGGAGAGCAGCCTTGTGAGATGGACTTGGGGATGCTGGTGGGTGAGAGGCTGGGCATGACCCATCCATGGGCACTCCCAGCCCAGAAAGCCAAACGTGTCCTGAGCTGCATCCAAAGCAGCGTGGGCAGCAGGGGAGGGAGGGGATTCTGCCCCTCTGCTCTGCTCTGGTGAGACCCCACCTGGGGCCCTGCATCCAGCTCTGGGGTCCCAGCATGGGAAGGACATGGACCTGTAGGAATGAGTCCAGAGAAGGCCACCAAATTGATCAGAGGGCTGGAGTACCCCTCCTATGAGAAAAGGCAGAAAGAGTTGGGATTGATTAGGCTGGAAAAGAGAAGGCTTTCGGGTGACATAAGTGCAGCCATCCAGTACCTGAAGAAAGGTACAAGAAAGATGAAGGCAGAATATTTACAAGAGCATGTAGTAACAGGACAAAGGGGAATGGCTTCAAAGTGGCAGGTTTAGATTAGATACTGGGAAGGCATTCTTTACTGTGAGCATGGTGGGGCACTGGGACAGATGGCCCAAAAAAGTTTTGGATGCTCTAGCCTTTGAAGTGTCTAAAGGCAGATTGCACTGGGCTCTGAGCGGCCTAGCTGAGTGGAAGCTGTCCCTGGCAATAGCAGGGATATTGGAATCAGATGGATTTTGTTGTCCCTTCCAACCCAAATACTTCTACGATTGGAGGCAGGAGTGAGCTGAACAGGAATCAAGAATGGCTGGCTCAGTTTTGTGCTTGGAAGAGTTTCAGTTGATTCTGGGGTACTCGAAGTTTGCCATCTTTGATAAGAATACAGAAGAGGAATGAATGCCTAAGGGGCTCCAGTGTGGTGAAATACGGAGTCTTCATACCGTCTAGGAAGACATGCTAGAGCCTCAAAGTAGCCCCTGATTGACCATCCAGAAACCAGTAGTGTTCATCTACTAGAGTTTTCCTGCATGAGATAGTTTTCATTGCTTGTATTTTGGAGGATACCTTTTTTTTTTTTTTTAAAAGAGTCATTTTCTCTGCAGTAGAAGGCAGGAGAAGACTCTTTGCAACTCCTGGATAACTGATGACCCAAAAAAGATAAGACTTGTCTTTTCCTTACAAACTAAGAAATTCACTCATGTATCTCTATGCATCTTGAATTTTATCATGCAGTTGCAGGTCGTCATCGTCATTCATGACTGACCATTTTGCTGAAGCTGAGGTATTTAAGAAAGTACACAGACAAATCTTTAATAGTGCTGTGTGGGGAAGAAAATTGATCTGTCTCTTTTTAACTGGGGCCAGTAAACAACTGGAAGTTTTACATGTAGCCATTCTGCTGCAGCTCAGTGGAAGCAAGGATTTAGAAGAGTGTCAGAAGGAAAAACATGTGGAAATGGCATAGGCATAAATAACCTTACTTTTTCAGGATGACAGTATTAAATTCACTGTCAGGACAGTAATTGACAGACTTTCTGAAAAATAGAAGCATGCAAATATGTTACTGCTGTGATACATTTGTGGAGATTTATACAAACTTCACTGAGGTTGGTGGGTAAAAAGCAATGGGAATACTAATGAAAATGCAACCGGGGATCGAGAATTACCTTGTATATAGACTAGATACATTGATTCGTATTGCAAGTTACAGACGCAAAAAGTTACTGAGTGCTGTGAGCTGTATTGCAGCAAATGGTTTGATATTAAAGACACCCCCAGCTTGTTACCTTTACCTTGATGACAAAAAAAAATAGCATGGGTGAATGCTCGTTTTTCTGGTCCTGTGTTCAACTTGGCTAGCCATGAAGGAGGTGCAGGTTAGCTGACTGTATCATTGGCCTTTGAAGATGAAAGTAGGGATTGTTTTAGAAAGAACTGTATTTGGAATGGAATGTCTTGTCTACAGATATTTCACTGAAAGTGAGGATAAACACAGGAGTGAAGTTGGTGTGAATACATCTTCTATAGTTGGAGGAGTTAAGTTACAATGGAATGATTCCATTTCTCTTTCTACAGTGTAGATAATTCTTGTGAAGAGAGCTCGTGTATTTTGTGTAGGAGAGTAGCTGCAAACACACAGACACATTCTCCTTAAAATTCATGAAAAATCTTCATCTAATTGACACTAGTCTGTGTTCTGGGTAAATCGTGGTAAGCTTGAACATTGCACAATTGCTCACAAGGAAAGGAAGAGTAAAAGCAAGAAAACTTGTGAGTGAATATAGAATTATTTAATCAGCAAAGAAAAGTAGAAGAAGACAGAAAACAAGATGAGTGATGTAAAGGTGGTCACTCACCACTTCCCATGGGTGGACCAATATAAGATAGTTCTGGAGCAAAAGGTGACTAAGTTGCTTAAAACTTTCTCAGTGATTGCTGTGTGACATCATATGTTATAAAATTCTGTGTTTGGTTAGTTCAAGCCTGACTGTGTCCTTTCTCAATCTCTTGGGCATCCACCAGTCTATTCATGTGGGAACAGAGTGTGAAACAGAAGCTGCTAGCACTGGGCAAAAGCAGTCCATCAAGAGATACAACTTTTGTGTTTTACCAACATTGTTTGGTCACAGCACTATGTGAGCTGCTGTGAAGAAAATTGCCACCATCACAGCCCAACCCAGTAAAGTCTGTTTCATGCAATACTGGGTCTCATACAGACAGACTTCTGTGTGGGTATTCATCTATATGTAGAAATATGGCAGCTGATCAGCAAGGTGACTGCTGCTGATTTGCTTTCTGACTTGTTCCAGTCTGAGTCATGCTGTGGTGTTCAGTCCTTACCACACCAGAAAGAAATAGTAGGTTGCTCAGATACAGCCACTGGAGATAGGCTTGCTCAGGTGGTAAAGCACACAGTACCTTTATGCTAGCCACTCATGTAATACCACTTGATGTTTCTTTGTGAACTAATGTTGGGAATGCTGTCAGAGCAGAGCTGGCTCCATGTAATAAACATTAATAAGGAATACCATTACAGCACAGCCATCTTAGTGATCTGTTAGGACAAGTCAGTCCTGGCGAACAAGGAGCAGATGATACATTGTGCAACCTAGTGCACTTAGGAGTCATGCTTCTAAAACTGTGAAGAAATCCACCCTGAAGGGGGATTCTAGGTTCAGTCAAATGTGTAGCAAGAGTACTATGAAACCCAGTGCAGAAATAACATTTCCGTGAACTGATTCTTATGCTTTGGTAATAGTGTTTGTAAGTATTCCTATTCCTTCTTTTAGAAAATAGTATCTCCCAAATCATTAACTAAAAACGTGGAATGCTTCTCTGATATTGTAAGTTACTGATAGTTCAACATCTTAGGAAATGTAAATAAATGTGTGGCCATACAGGGTGCTAGACATAGATTCTTACGAGATTTCACACAAAGTGAAATCTGTAGGAAGTGACAAAGTGACAGTGAGGACTGGAGCAGGCTGTGGAAGTTTGCATTTAGCTATGTGTGAAAGGAAGCTGCCCTTCTGGTCTGTTTGTCTTTTACTCTGCAGTAAAAGGTAATGATATTGAACTTTCCTCTGAAAATCTCTGAAGTCCTACTAACAGTCACATCTTACCATTTTCTAATGGAAGGAAGTTTTTTCCTTTAGTTTTAGAATTTCCAGAATCTGCAGTAGTAGCAAGGGATACATTTTATTTGAGTGATATTAGTCAGGAGGCTGGAAAGTTCCTATCAGAGACAAATGTCTAATGTGTGGCTGAGAAATACATAGACCTTGAGAGCCCTGTTTTGTAGGAACAACCTTCACAGACTGATCAGATACTCTTGTATAGGGACTAGCAGAGGTAGTCTGCTCTTGTAAAGGCTTTCAGTATTCTGAACCAAGCATTTCTAGGTAGGTAAAATTTCTCTTATGTATGAGCATACATACATACTTTGAAAGAGAAATTTCTAACTGGCGTGCCCATTATTTGTGCCAGTTTATCCCATTATGTTACATGAGTCTAGAAATACTGCGAAATTAAAGACTAACTTGAGGACCAGTACATAAAAAGTTTTGTTAATCTTTTGATATGCATGTAGAATATGCATGTGTGACTTTGTTTCATAACCCTAGTGCTAGCTAAGAACTGGCTTCATGAACAAAATGGATACCTTTTCTTAAGAACCTGGGTAAACAAGGCAACTTCTAAAATAATTTGGGTTGAATGTGTTTGCACCCACGTATTTTCCTTACCCAAGTTATATGGCAATTAAAAAGTAAAATCCACAACAGAGTACAACCGCCCAAAATCACTGGATATGTATTTGCGGGTACCTGTGTTAGATGAACAGATTTAAGATGTTTTTATGTATAAATATGCACAAATGAATGCAAGATTCTACTGCATGTTCAGTTAGGCTTTAGGGAGCCAGGAAGTTCAGAGTACAAGGGATACTGGGGCTGGAAAAGTCATACCTAGGACATCACAGCAAGGTACCAACATTGCTGCCTCCACACCTCACTAATATGGGGCTCACAGAGTGAGGACTTCAGCCTCAGCACCAAGTTTCCATTATGGTTTGGGTTAGAGTTCAGAAAGCCTAAACCTAAATGTATAAAGAGGTATGTATATTATAATTTATAGAATAGAAACATTTTATAGATTATATTTTCATGTTCATTATGTATTAGCATAAAATAAAATATATACACTTAATAATGTTATTTATATTTTATTTATTACTTATATACATTTAAAATAATTATAAAGGAGAAAGAGGAAAAGTTGAGGGATGAATTCATGTACATTATAGTCCAAGAAAATGGAAACTGAAAGTTTTGAGTTCATTCTCATCAAGTGGATGTTTTCAGTGCAGCAAACTAAGGAGGAGTAAGCAAATCAACTACGTATTGAGGTAGTATTCACAGTGTGAATTAAAAATCTGGTTTTTCTGTATGTTTGAAAATTAACATTTTTATTGATATTGATGTGAAATTTTATCTGTTTAGGCGATAAAAGATAAAAGTCCTCTGATGTTGGGTCGCTGCAGGAGAGTCTGCTTCTGCCTATCCTTTTGTTCAGAGACAGATGGTCATGTTTATCTTGAGCATGGAGGGACAGGCCAGTGTACTGAGGTGTTTGGTGAATGGAAGGATGGAAGAAGGAAAGGGTTTGCACTGTCTTGTCTGCAGTGGTGGGTGGCAGTTTTAGATTGAGATTGGTGCTCATTTTAATCATCAATGTCTCCAGTCCCTTCCTCTGCTAAGAACTGATGGAAACAAATGACAAAGATACGAATACATGAATGTTTGTCTATGTCCATGAAAAACAAAATATTGTGTAATGGATGAGGAGAATGAATGTGAACTAGAATTAATGAAATGGTGTTGTTTGAAATGACGGTTATACTTCTCCTGTATATTCTAAGTTGTGTTAAGACAAAAATCAGGATGTTGACATGTGTTGTCTGTGGCTTTTAACCTATGCTGTTAGTTTGTGTGCAGCAAATATTTTAATGGGAAGAGTAGAAACTTCTTAGAAATTAATGTGTGGGGGGGATAGAAACACTAGTTAGAAATTGGTCGTTATCGTTATGTTCATATATCTCACCTGCAATTGGACTGTGCTAATTTAATGTAGTAACTCCATTAAATCTATAAATACTATTTTTCTTAGTGCTAAACTCCTTGACAAGCTTGGGTCATCAGTTGTTAAGCTGTTTGATGATACCTTGTACACTTAGCTAAAAAATTTAGACTTTAATGAAAAAGCTGAGTACATGCTTACACAAGTTTAATTCTGCCTTCTTTGAAGAAAATGGATTTTATGTTTCCTGCTCTGCCTTAAAGCTGTTCAAATGCTCTGTGTTCTAGTCTCAAACAGAAGAAACACCATGTTTCCAAAGTCATTCCCTCCTAAAGCATTTGATGTCAAATAAAGTTTTCCTTATTTATACTTCCATAGCTGACAGGCTGCACCTGATGTATTCTGCTGCCTAATTAAAACAAAACCCACCAAGCCTCCTGCACAAAAAAACCCAAACCAAAATGAAACACAACGAAAAACCCCACCAGCCAACAGCCCTGTGCTCCAAAATGAATCCAAAGGTCTTGATTCTAGAGACCCTATACATTAGGGATTTGGGACCTTTCAACAGCTACTGTAGGAGTAGAGTGAAGGCTGCATGAGCATATGGCCTGCTTATCATTGTCAGAACTCTTTTTGAACTCTTGTGGAGAGACCCAATAGCATCAGCCATCTACGCTGGATTTGGGACTCTTGTGGGTTCTAGTTTAGGTATCTCATCCTGCTTTTGCTGAATAAGGCTTTTGTCTGGTTTTGTAACTACTTATTCCAGCACAAGGAACAGAATGTTTGGCTGGGAGAGGACTACACAGTAGTAGCAGCTGCTGGCTTGTAGTGTGGTGGATCAGCTCCCTTAGTGTAAAATTACGTTTTTGATTTTTTTATTTTCCACCCAGATAATTATATGATCTAGAGATGCCCATTAGTGTTGTGAGACAAGGATGGAATTTTGTCTTTTGGGCTATCCACTTCGAGATGAACCTGAATTTGAGTACCTTTGACAATGAATGTATGCTCAGTATTTCTCCATGGTTAGGTGTAGGATATGTGGTTTAGTAGTTGTTATTACCTTTTCTTGAGCACTGGAGAATTTTTTTTCTCCAGTGTATCCTTCTCACATATTTGGTACTTTGCTAAGTATTTTAATGCCAGTGTTGTTGAAACAGCACTATGGAAGCCTTGAGAGTATAGATTGAGGCAAGCTATATTAAATGTTTATGTAATTCACATTCAGTTACATAAACTGTAGAGGAGAATTTTAATATTTAACAGGTTGAATGAAATAGTATTGATTAAAATTTGGCAGGGACATCAGCAGTATCTCATCTGAGTATCTCATCTCTTGATTATAGGATAAGATCACAGACACATCTGGTCCGTGTTTCTTTATGTCTTATTCCCTTTCAGATTTCAGATAGTTCCAACTCTCTCATTTAATGATCCTGAGATAATATCAGTTTTAAGTATCTCAGAAAGGTGACATATACTAGCACACATGATTTCCAATGCAATTGTTATCAACTGTTTATTAGTGCATAATGTGCTTTCTAGGAGAATTCTCTTCTCAAACAGTACTTCTTTTCTTCTGATCAGGAAAAGGAAGAGTTGATTGAAGAATGGCAGCCAGAGCCTCTTGTACCTCCTGTGCCAAAAGATCACCCAGCTCTCAATTACAACATTGTTTCAGGGTAAATGTAACCAAAATAAATTCTGTTTCTTATTTCTACTCAAATATCCGTATTTTTAAGCATATAGCTCATTAAGTATTTGCTGATCCTTAAAACTTTTCATAAATTTTTGGGAGCATGACTGAATTTGCCTCTGAAGGTATCTTGGCTTTGTAACATTATCAAGACTATGTTACTAAGAAAATCTTTCTGAGTTGAAATGTTGCTGTTAATTTTTTTTTTCAATATTGGGGGTAAGAGAATGAATGTTTGCCTTCATTGTAATTCCGTATTGTTTATATTCATTTGTGTCATATTTCCTGAAAACATGGTCGTAGACCTCCAAAAGTGATTACCACTTTCTTACATCATCACTAGTCACTTTAAAAGAAACTTACTTTGTGTGTAACCACTTAGCACTTTGCTGTGGTTTAACCCCAGGCAGCAGCCAAGCCCCAGGCAGCCACTCACTCCTCCATCAGTGGGACGGGGGAGAGAATTTGAAGAGTCATGAGTTGAGATGAAAACAGTTTTATAGGGAAAGCAAAAGCCATGCAAACAAGCAAAGCTAAGCAAGGAATTCATTCATCACTTCTCAAGGGCAGGCAGGTGTTCAGCCATTTCCAGGAGAGCAGGGCCCCATCACATATGGGAACACAAATAACATGGTCAAATGTGCCCTCCTTCCTCCTTCTTTCCTCCACTTTATATCCTGAGCATGATGCCATGTGGTCTGGAATATCCCTTTGGTCAGCTGGGATCACCTGTCCTGGCTGTGTCTCCTCCAAACCCCCCATACATCCCTAATGTCCTTCCTAGAGTGGCAGTGTGAAAAGCAGAACAGGCCTTGGCTCTGTGTGAACCTGTTCAACAATAACAAAATAATTTCTCCATTATTAACCCTGTGTTCAGCACAAATCCAAAATGGCCCCATACCATCCATTGTTAAGAAAAGTGACTTTACTCTAAACACAGCACACACTTCTTCTTTGGACAATCAGAATTGGAAATATTGGATGGTAAAGCTGTTTTGTGAGGAAATTTATGGCTCAGTGTTACTTTCTTGTGTGTTATAAGGCTTTTAAAATGTCTGGTGACCTTAGGCAAGAGTCATGATATTTCAGAAATTGCTTTGAAGCTTCTTTTTACAAGATTCAGATTTGTGCGTCAGAAACTTACTGTGTCAGCATTCATAATATCCTTTTATTGACACTAATAACTTGAAATAATGTAGTGACAGTTCAATTATTTGCTGTCATAGTGAGCTCCATTTTGATGATTCTGCTACTGCAGAAAAGTCAGCCATATAAATGTGATGCCGGTTTTAATTAACTGTGATGTGAACAATTCTTCTGTTATTCTTCAGAATTTTGAAACTGTGGAGTTAAAGGACATGTTGGCTGTATCAAAAAAATAGAACAAATATATCTTTTAGAGTAATTCAAAAAATGTTTAAATTATTAGAACTTTCCAGTGCTTACAGCTAGGAAATATATTGTGACAGAATGGTAATGTGTTGTGGCTATTAAACTCAATAGTGGCTGTGGGGAAAATTTGACATTTGTCTTGTAACATTAAGGCTTCCAGCTGACTAATTCCCTGCAAGTTACTCAACAGCTGTAGATTGTAACTTTGACTGTAAACCTAAAACATATTTTAGAATTAATACAGGAAGAAAAATGCCTGCCTCCTGATTTCAGCTCAGGAGCATTTCCCCTTTTTAACCAATATTTTAGGGAGACCCTATCTGTTGAGGTAGTCTTCTTTTAATTATTTTCATGTCTTAATGTCTATCATGAGTGGTGATTCACAAAAATCCTAATCATAAATCAGTTTGGATTTGAAGGAATCTTTAAAGATTGTCTCTGTTCAACTGTTGCCATTTGGACACCTTCCAAGAGACTAGGTTGCTCCAAGCCTCCATACTTTCAGGGATGGAGCATCCACAGCTTCTCTGGACAGCCTATTCCAGTGCCTCACCACCCTCACTTATCTTTATAATACTGTATGTTTACAGTAACATGTGGCATTTATAAAAGCTCATAACCACTACAGAAAAACAAAATATTTCAATAAAAATTTTGACTTGCTGTGTGTGCGAGGCTGTGCAGTTTGTATGCTGCATACATGTTTATCGAGAAATGTTGCCACATGATGACGAAAGCAAAAAACACAGAGACATGTCCTAACCAAAAAAGTGATCCATCTTGAACCTATGCTTAAGAAGATACTCACAACAGCTTTCACAGTTCAGAAATTAGTTTCTGCTACTGCTAGGCATTTCTGTGAACTAATCTAAGCAAGATAGCTTAGTTGTATGAGATCTCACTCAGAAAATGTAAATCTATTTGCTAAAACAGTACATCTGAAAAACTTTCATGCCAATTCTTGTTCTGCTTTAAAATAAAAGTCACATCATTAGTACCTTGTTAACTTTGCTTTCTTTTGTGTCTGATTTTTTTCAATGTATGAAACACTTATGTTAGAGGCACGAGAACAATGGGCATGCTTTTAGTCCTTAAAAGACAATTTCTGAAGTATTTGCTTTCAAGGTCTTTGAATATAGCTTGAAATTATATTTCTATTTACTGTTTAAGCTGGATCATTTTATAACTGTTGTTCCTAACCATGATACTTAATGAGCTGTTACACTTGGGGAGGAGAGATACTTGAAAAGACAAAAAAATAAAATGTTTCAGTTTTTTCCTTTTGCAAAGATTTACTGTTGTTGCAAGGCAGGGTTTGTGATGCAAGAGTCAAGCATCCATGTTTTGGTTATAATTATTTGCTGAAATAATCTTTTCCATTTATATTTCCTACCTAATCATGAATATTTCTTTAGAGCTTTGGGCAAAATTTTGATAGCAAATGGTGGCCAAGTTTTCCCGAGGGCTACAGCTTTATAAGGACCAAGCTGTTGGTGAACATTAGTATGTTTTCTAGGTTTGAGAGGTGAAGCTGTGAGGCAAATTGTTGTGAATTTACCAGATTTGATAGTATGCTGGGAATATACTGAATCTCCTGATAGTGACAAAATGCATAGATATAGGTCTGCTCTGGTGAATATCTGTGAAACTAAGTGATTATTTCACTTAGTAGGACGTCTAGACTTTGGTACACCTTATTGATGAGCTAGACAGAGGAACAGATCCAGGTATATTTTTAACGGCAGTTGCCCAAGACAGTTTGCTGCACATTTCTGTAATGCTACTGGTGTGCAGAATATGCTCCACAGTAATGCAGGACAACTTTGAGGGGACAGGTTCCACATTCCAAAGATGCACATGCACTATGTTAGCAGAAAACTTTCCAAAGCTGTTTAGTAAACACTTGCAATTGCATAGTTGAAGTAGTATATGCTCAGTTTTTTCAAGTGAACAAATATGGAGTTTTTTAAAGTGAAGTTCAGGCAGTAAAGTGTTTTTCTTAACTTGCAGTGAATTGCTTTGACTTAGAAGCTATTTGCTTTGCACACCAAATGTACCCATTGAAATATTGTCAGCCACCAGATTTGGAACAGCTGTGCACAGGCATTTGACATTTGAGCAGCCCTGTTTAATTTTGATAAAGAAGATTGCCCAGTGCTAGTTTTCCACATGGGAAAAGCTTGTGGAAATTACTGTGTCTAAGGAATAGCATAGAATCTCAACTGTAATATTTGACAGCAGGTACCGAAATGGGCAGACACAGGGTTTTATATTTGGCTTAGATTTAAGATTTCCTAACACTCCAAGAGATTAATGGAAATACTTGGATTTGTTGGATTGATGTGTATAATGTATTTTACTTATCCGAATTTTTTTGTTAGTTTGTTTACCAATTTATAACTTCTTGGGGCAGAATTTTTTTTTGCCCTTTACTTCGTATATAATATGCTCTTGTTCCTTTGCTAATAGTGTGTTTTCAGACTTTCCCTGTTTCCTGATCACATAAATTACTCAAACCATTACAGATTAAACTGAATTGGAAACTTGAGGTGATGGATAATACAATAGTTTCATCTGCTTACAGCTACTACTTATATTTCAATAGTCCTATCAGTACAAGATAGGTATTCTGGGATTGCTTTATGCCAAAAACATTTCGATTTCGAATTAATTTTTCTCTTGGAAGTGAGAGCAATGTGATATCCTTTTTATCTTTAGTGTTTCTTCTTGAAAATAGATTTCACTTTGCTTTTAAAGGAGAAGCTTTATTTATCTCTTCAGGGGCCCTCTTTCTATTTTCAACAAGAAATCATTAAATATCTCAAGAAACTATTTACGGTTTCTTTATTAAATTATAGGAATATATGTTTTCTTGAGTATACATGTGACTTGACCTTGAACTTAAATACTTATTGGCAGCTGCAACAGAAGAAGTAGAAAGAAGGAATCTTGAAAAACCTCTGTGCCTTGTATTGTTGAAAAACAGAAATCCTGGATTGTTTAACTGTTACTGAAAACACTGTTCGTTCATAACAATAGGTCTGTAATTTTTTTTCAGTCCTCCTACCCATAAAATCACTGTTAATGGCAAGGAATGTATCAACTTTGCATCATTTAATTTCCTTGGACTTTTGAATAATGAAAAAGTTAAGGTGAGTTCTTCCAGTTATTCCTCTTTTACTTTTATGGTGTCTAAGAATAACTACAGAAAGCATGAACTTCATCAATAACATATACTGCTTAAATAGAAGTAAGATTATAAACCTCATAATGTTGTGCTATTCAAGTTTGTATTTTTACTGAAGTTTAACCTGATGTACTTGCTGCATACCTAGTTGATTGTGAAGTTAAATTAGTATTTAATGTCTTTAAGTATTATAATAAAATGAGTGATGCTTAATCACTTGTCCAAAATAGTTTTGAGGTGAAATTAATTATAGAATTCATGAAGTAGGTCATGTTGTATGATACAAAAACTCATCTGTATACCTTAGTGCAAAATTGTCAGTGTGAAGTGTATAGGAAGGCGACTGTAGGAATATTTAATGTAATTCTTTCCTATTAAGAGTGCAGCCCAGGCTTCTCTGAAGAAATACGGTGTTGGCACTTGTGGACCCAGAGGATTCTATGGTACTTTCGGTGAGTAACTTTCTCTGATCTGCCTTTAAAGGTGCTCAGACTAGTTTGGTAAGCCAGCTGAAGTAGTTCAATATATAAGCAAAAAGTTATTTCTGTTGCTCTGAAGAACAGATATCCTCTAACGCACATAATTGTTGAGAATTGGTAACATTTATTCTTCCTAGCTTTGTTCTTATTATTTTATCTATTTTCTTACTCTTTCTACTGCTGATCTTTGAGGAGAATTGCAAAGTTTATAACCTGTTGTCGTTCTGATAACCATGGTAGAAAGAGAAAATAAACCTATTAGAATTTAATAATGCATGGTGACTGTAAGTGTAAATCTAAGTGCCAATTAAACTTTCTGTGGGAACCACAAGGGGGCAGTCTGATTTCTGTGATAACTAATGTGAGTACTTCTGTGCCTACTAATGCTGTAGCCAAAATCAAGTTTTCCACTACTGATAACTTAAATGTTGTAATTGAGAGATATTATGACTTGAGCAGGTAAGGTAAGGTAAGGGGTTTTTTCATTCTTTTTAAAAAGTAGTAAATTGTTAAATAGCAGGCTCTGGAAATAGTTCTTTTCAGGCATTATGTAAACCAAAGAGTTATACATAAATAGCTGAACAGTTACAGTTAAAACCATCAAATCATCTTGTGATCATTCCAGTCTCTCCCTAGAGATGATGGAATTATGAGGATGTCTATTCTCAAATTATTTCATATGGTTAGCTTCCTGTAGCCTTGACTTCAATTCAAGACAAACGTGAGTTTTTCTTGGTTAATCAGACTGGTCCTAAAAGTGATCAGCTAGATACTATACCTAATTTGATTTGATAGAAGTCTATTTGTCAGAACAGGGTTGATCTTGATACTGATCTTAGAGATTATTCATTAGCTTAACACCATAATTTGTATACTGGTGTACTGGTAGCCCACTGATTATTATGTTATAGGAAACTAGATTCCCTCAGTGAACACTGTTCAGCAGTGGTCTATTGAAATTCATACAGGCTTCTTCCTTTCCCTCCAAAACAGTGAAGTATTCAAAAAAACTTGTGAAATAATAATAATAATAATAATAATAATAACAACCTTTGAATCCTAGCTGTTTTTAAATTTTCTGAAGTCTTTCACTTGGATTGTTTCTAGTAATTGTTTGAAACAGGCAG
Organism: Petroica traversi; assembly: GCA_025920805.1. Taxonomy (NCBI): domain Eukaryota; kingdom Metazoa; phylum Chordata; class Aves; order Passeriformes; family Petroicidae; genus Petroica; species Petroica traversi. The sequence goes on along the minus strand of JAHLSL010013621.1, from coordinate 689,313 downwards.
CTTAAATTTGGATTTTTTCTGAGAAGTGAGAGATTCTTCAGATCCTAAGATGTAAACTATAGTTTTGCTAGTCATTGGCTCCTGAATTTTTTGGGAAAGTGCTCCATTTCACAAAGCAAGGAATCTAATCTGTAGCATTGCTACCCTTGCTGACAATATTTGTTTTACCACTATTTTATATCTAGACCCTGTTTAATGTAATGGTGGTTGTTGCTAAATAAGGCTCAGTGAGAAGGATGCAAGTTCTGATTTTAAACAGTGATCTTTTCCAGTTAAATTGTGTAAGTGGTCACTCAAAATATTTTTCCTCATTAGGTTTCAATAGCTGACCACTCAAAAATAGTAGTCCTGTCCTTATTTCACCTAATTTCTTATTCTCTACTGACGGAGCTTCAAAGAGAAACATTTTGAACTGAATGTTGTTTATATTGCATGATTGAAACGCTATGTGGCCAATTTTCTTAAAAATGTTGCTATTGCTTATCTTTGTTGGGCTTTTCATTCAGTAAATCAAAGATCATCCCACCTGTTTGGAAGCCTGATTAAAGATTGTTTATTGATCCTGAAGTCCACATAGCAATGACGTAAGAAAAAGACAAAGATTCGAGAAATGGACTATTTACAATCTCAGTCAGAAAGTAGATGAGATAATTCCTGTCAGTATCCTTCCTTCTGAAGTCTTTGGATAGGAAAGGCTATCCTAGATACCCGTGAATGTTTGGCATATTTAGGATGGTTGGATCAAAATAATAGGGTGCAGAAGAAAACTTCCAAATCACAAGTGATTAACAGTTTGTGTTCATTTAAAAGCAGTGGGAAAACCAATTCCTTTCTGACTTATTTTTTGATGCCCAGGTAAACATCAGGAAAGGATTGTTGAGGATTTATAATTTGCAGGCTATGGATAAAATTACTCTTTACTGTGATTGGGAGACACTTGTTTGAATAAATACCCTTTTCTTTTATTAATAAGTACATCAGATGGTTGTGTCCTTTTGGGGAAAGATTATTCTATATATGTTTAGTATGGCAGAGTTGGGATTTTTACGATATCCTTTCTTTCTGACCCTTTCTGTTGGTGTCTGGTCAGAAAGAGCAACACTGACATAACCATAACTGTGCCTCACAGACTATTGGAAGAATCTGTATGCATAACTGATGTTGCTTTGTTTGATTCTAGCTTCAATGAACTTCCAGTAGTTGCAAAAAGGTAACACTTGGCCAGTAGTGATCTTTCAAGTCACACAGTAATGATCTCTATTTGCATTTTAATCTTACTCATTTCCAGGCATAATTCTTTATCTACTGCTAGCAGAAGCAGGTAGTGGCAAGAGAGTTAGACAATCAAAATAACAGTTTGTCTGAAATATTATTTTGCTTAGGCAGAATACTTAATACTGTGATTACCTTTCTGCAGCAACAGTCCATTCACCATGTAGTATTACAGTTTTTAATGTTTTGATTTCTGACACGAGTCACTTTGACCAAATTGGTTTGGGAAATGCTGTGTGTGTCATTGGGTCAGTATATTTTAAGGGTTAATAATCTCTGGCTTGGAGGTGTGACCTTTTCAGTGGGCTAAAGTGTTCAGGAGATCATTTGTGACTTGTAGTCTGACAAGAGCAGTGTTCTTTTATAATGATACCCATGCTTATGTAGTAGAAGCATCAGGTCGGAAGAACTGATAGTCTGCCAACAGGACCTCATGAATTGCTATAAATTACATTTTTTGTTCTCTGACTGCAGAACTCTTTGTTCAGTCCAAGAATGCTGCATCATTTGTGATCTAATCACAAGTTTTAACAACTTTTGTGTAAGAACATTAGAGAAACATTTTGCATAAATATTTTCAGATCTGTCAAAACTTGTGATTAATAACAGGTTGTCAGTTTAAGTGAAGCTGGATTGGTTGCAACTGGGTTTTGTGAAGTTACTTGTTTTAATACTCTTCCTATAAATAAATGTTCTGTTTGCTTCAATTAGATGATTTCTAAAAGTACTGATAGACTTCTTGGTATAAAAACAAGTTAGCCATCTAATATATTTTTGATTTTTTTTTTCTTAAATAGATGTGCACTTAGAATTAGAAGAACGGCTAGCAAAATTCATGAGAACAGAAGAAGCTATTATATACTCATATGGATTTGCAACAATTGCGAGTGCTATCCCTGCATATTCAAAGAGAGGGGACATAGTGTTTGTGTAAGTATTGTTTTCTAATTGTTTTCTTCTTCTTTTTAATGATTGCTAAACATATTGTTGAACATCTAAAAATATTGCTTGTTTTGATCAATATTATGCAGTACAAAGTTCAGATAGTTTTACTTTGCCCAATATTGCAAATCAGTTACTGCTTTCATCGTGAAAACACAGGTGTGGGTAGTCAGCTACAAAAAAAGCAAAATAACTTGTGCATTCAAATACTAACCTAATTCTAAAAACTAATTTTCTTCTTAAATGATACAATTATACTTCCTTTTCTCCTGTTTAATGCTGGCTTTTCACCTTTCTTCCAGGACAGTTGTTCCCCTCATGCCTATTTGCAATGTATTAATGGGATAAATACTGGTACATATTAAAATAACTGAAGAATAGCTATGCAAAATCAAATAAATGATTTCGCAGGCCCAGTATGTGGTACCTAATAATAGCCTGTCATGATTTTTATAGGGAAGATTTAAGAACTGGGAGAAACAGTGTTACAATACTCAATTTACTGTGCCAAAGAAGAGGGTTTGGATTTAGTAAGAGTTGATGGATTTTTCTTGTTTTCTGATATTTTTAGTACCTTGGATCTTTAATATCCTCAGTGTTTCTATGACATGAAAATGGTTAAATTGAATATTTTATGAAAAATATTAAGAAATATCTGTTTCAAATATAATACCTACTGATTTCTATTGATGTGTTTGATTTTTAGACAGGGATTTTCCCCATGCATTTTCCCTTTGGGAGTAGGGAGTGAGTGTCAGTGTGGGGCTCAGCTGCCTGCTGTGGTCAAACTACAACACAATGGTACTTTTGTATTTGTCTGCCAAAATCTCTCTTTGGTGGTCTCTTTTCTAAGTGTAAAGCTTGCAGACTGTTTGACCTCTTGACAGAAGTTCTTTCATAATTTAATAGTATTTTTTGTTTGTCTTTGATTATCTTCTGGATCAATGTTTTTGAGACAAATTACCAGGATTGTGCACTTAAGGATGCCAGCATAACCTGGATTTAGTTATCTCATACTGTTTCAACTTCTCATTAACAAAAGATCTTACTGTATTTGAAAGCAGTTTGGTTGAAATTTCTGCATTTAGCTTATGTAGGTTTGGTTTAGTTGCCACTTTTACAAGATTTGTTCACCTAAGCAGCTGTGAAATTGCATACCCCATCATAGCTGGAAATTTGCTGTTCCAGCACTTGAAAATGGGGGATAGTTATTTGGACATGGAGCTGATATTTCTCATAGGGTATTAAAATGAAGGTTTTGCGTATTTGGGGGACTACAGTAAATGTTACAGGCACGTCCTTGCACTTTTTTTCTAAGAGTAAATGAGTGAGAGGTTTCTGGGATGATTACTCTAGTATTCTGCCTGGTTCATGGAATGCTGCGCTCAAATTTCTGTCACATACAAAGAAAAGTATGAGTGTAGATTTAAAAAAAAAAAAAACAACCTGCTGGCTTGCTTTCAGTGTCTGCAATACATATAAAATTGAGAAGCTTTGAAATGAATTCTCAAAATATAAATAAAATGTACAGTGCTTTAAAACATCTGGTTTTGTCTAATCCTGAGTACAAATATCTGCTCAACAGAAAGACAAGTCCTGATAGCCAGCTTTCTTTGAGTAATTGCACTGTGTTTAACAAACTTAGAAGGTTTTGCTATATTTACAGAGATGAAGCTGCTTGCTTTGCTATTCAGAAAGGATTACAAGCATCTCGTAGTAACATCAAGTTATTTAAGCATAATGATATGGCTGACCTTGAACGACTGTTGAAAGAACAAGAGATTGAAGATCAAAAGGTACTATTCCTTTGAAGAAATATTTGTACTCTTTTGTGCCACCTCCCCCACATTTTTTTACTGAGTCGTGTAATTGAATGGATGCAGTGCTTAAAGGCAGTTACTTGGTTTTCATAACTCTCTCTTGGGCAGTTAAATGTTGCTTATTTAATTAAGATAATTTAAAAAAATATGTCTTTATTTGCATTTGTCTTCTTAACCCTTAGAACTGAGCTCACAGGCATTACTAGCAAAGGAATATATTTACAGGCAGATGCCTGATGTGAGATAATGTTTTTCTTTTCTTTAAAAACTATGACAGAGCTTTTTTTTTTTTTTTTTTTGGATCTCTGAGAAATTTATGTATCTGTATTTACCTAGTAAGTCATGTAAGTTAATTATCACTTTGAATGCCACACTATAAAATCAGCACAATAATAGCTGCTCGTTTATAGGATCAATGTGCTTGATTTTTTTTTTCTCAGCTTTCCCCTATTATGGATTAACTCTTAAGATGTTCCCTCTCTTGAAAAATTTGAGTTAGATGGCTTGCTTCTCATTCTGACAGTAATGCTAAAGGATGTCCAAAAGCAGTTACTAAGATCAGGATCAGAAAGTACAGATAACTTGATTAAGTGAGTTTTAAAAGAATTAACTGAGTAGCTATGGTGATTGTTTGGTTTGTTTGCAGAATGCTGGCAAGTTACAATTCAAAGAAAGCTGATTTTGTGATAAGAAGTAGAAAAAGTAAAGTAGATAAACTATCAGTCAAGTTAACATCAGTGTAAGTCAGTAATGGATCTGATTAATAGCAGATTTGTAGATAACATACTAGTAAACATACCTTCATGGAAAATACATTTTGTTAGATAATCTTTACATGAGATTTTAGATGTGGTTTTCAGACTAATTTGTGTAACACATTTGGTTTGTTAGAGCAGAGTGCTTTGAATTAACTATGTGGTTAAAGTTTCTTACTGTAATTAGCTGAATGTGAACATGAAGTTGGTGGGCAAGAGCTTAATATAGACCATGTGTGTATAACTAAGACATACTGACTATAAAAGGGTAGATCATATCATTAGAGTTGGTAAAGCCTGTAGAGCAGACTGTGACTAGTCTGGTACCTGCCACACAGAAAAGTTAAATAGGTGTTTCTGAATCTTTTTACAAGAACTGAAAAATGAAAGAAGTGTGGCTAAATATCGCTGTTCAGAAAATATCAATAAGGCTCAAGGTTAATAACAGAGGAACAACAAAGCTGAAATGATACCAGTTGAAATTTAGCAGAAACAAGTGAAAGATATTTTAATGGTCTGTATTGTATTTAGAGATGAGACAAGGACTTTGTAACGTTATTGTTATGAATACTTGCATTGTGTTTTACAAAGGCACTACTTGTAAGAATTTTGTGCTGCACTGTCAATCCTGGTGCTCAAAACACTTGTTGAAAAGTCTTCTAAATGCTTAGGCTAATGATGAGTATAACAGACACCAAGATTTGTAGTATTTGTTCTGTAGTTACATCGGTTGTGTTTTATTCATAAGGTTCAAATGGATTGGTTATGATTTGTTGCAAAACAAGGCATCTTAAATCATGTGTAGAAGTCAAAAGCTTTGAAATTGTTGCAAAATAAATAAAATAAAAGACAAAAGTAGTCCAGTGAGTCATTTATACTTTTGTTACTGATGAAAAATACTAAGTTTAAACTTAAGTAACAGCTTATTGGAAAAATAAGCCATTCCCTTCAGAAAAATATTCCTATAAAAAAAATATTTAGAGCTTGGCTTGCTTAGTAAGAATTGATGCAAACTAAAACTCTGTCTTTCCCTGAAGAATCCTCGCAAGGCCCGTGTAACTCGAAGGTTTATTGTAGTGGAAGGATTGTATATGAACACAGGAGACATTTGCCCTCTTCCAGAGTTGGTAAGTGGTTTTAGTTTGCCTTTTGAACTGCGGATGAAAGCATGTGGCTAATGAAATAGTAGTGTTGTGTAAAATTTTTGTTTACTGTCCCACTTTCTCACATGTTCATGAAATGGTGATTCCAAACCTTAACCTTGTTTTGAAACTTCTGATCAGGATTCTATTAAGGGTGAAGCTATTAAGACTTAGAAATAATATCAGATGGTAGTCTTAATTTTTATCCTGTAAAATATACTGGATTTTTAGCTACACTATATGACACTAGAAAGTTAGACTAGGTTATATCTAAAAAAAAGAAAAGAAAAATAAGTTTCAAGAAACCTTGATATAAATGTCAGAAATAGGACAATATTTGCTATTCAGCTTTTTGTGCAGGCTCTGTTCTTGTGGATGATGGAAGAAATGGTGTGAAAATTCATTGCCTTGAAAGTACTTGAGGACTCATCAAAAAAAGGGGTTTCTTTATATATGAACATTTATGAAATTTGTTCTGGTATTACATGGTGGAATAATTCTGATGGCTCTTAAAATGTCTTAATGACAGAAAAGCACCCTAGAACTGACTTCCATGCAGCAGTCAGAATGCTGTTCTTGTCTTTCTTTACCTTATCTCCCTTGTCCATTTTGTCACCAAATTCTGACTTGTATTTTATGTAATTTTTTTTGTTTTAGATAAAATTGAAGTATAAATACAAAGTTAGAATATTTTTGGAGGAGAGCCTTTCCTTTGGAGTCCTTGGAGAGCATGGAAGAGGAATTACTGAACACTTTGGAATAAATGTATGTGCTTTTTTGTTCTGAATGAGAGATTTGTATGAAAGCAAGGTGTGCAATTGTTTTCTAATACCTGTGACATTAGCAGGTAGTTTTGTAGTGTACAGTAGGCATTTAAATATAGGGGGTTTTAATTTTTTTAAAATACTGTATTTTCTTAGCAGTCCTAGAGCTTTCAGGTCTTGGCAGTCTTTCATGTGCTTACTTGAAATAGTTTTACTTATCTTTAGTGACAAAAATAATAAAATAATTTTTACAATTCATAATTCTATCCTTTTTTTTGACACTCAGTGAGATAAGGAATATTCTTTTCCAGCCATATACACTTAAAAGTGTCACTGAGACACAGAAATATTTGAGATCTTGGAATAAATAAGGAAAATGTTTGCAGTATATAGCCATCTGCTCTATTGCCTTTTGCTCTATTGCCTTTTACTCCAGTTGGGAAAAATAAGACTTCTGATGGTTCTTTCAAAGCTGTTATTGTAGTACTTTACCAGCAGATTATGCCAACCATTTTTCCAAGGTTCTGCTTTTTGTGTTGTTTATGCAGCTGAGGAGTACTTTAGAAATCCAAAATCGTATTGTTGCAGTTGCTTTCCACCATAGTCACCTGGGCTGAGGGGAAGGAAGAAATGCTTTTTGTTTGCCAGTGTTCCAGTGTGGAGCGTCTCTCACTACATTCTGACAGTGTCTGAACTCACTTCGGAAGTGAAATAACAAATTCAGAGAATTCATTTTGTCTTCCCCTTTGTCCTGTTGTTTTCACTTAATACCAAACATGGAAAAGAGAAAATTAATTTAGAAAAGAAAAGTGTGTTACTGTGATATATGCCAACTGCCACCTGATTAACTGACTTCTGTGTTAAATTCCTTTCCCGTTAATTGACTTTTACATTAAATTAATTTACAGACAAAATCTTTCAGAGCCTGGCAAAAGAAAATATTTGCAGCTAGCAAGTGAAATAAGACAATTGTGTCCCAATGTTCAGACTGTTTTAATTCGGTTTATGCTTAATTTTAATCACATTCTACCTCCTACTGACTACTGTGGGGCTACTTATACTCTTAAAGGCCACTGCCACATTGAGTGCATTATGAAATTGTCACCAGCATCTAAATAATTTGTTTTATCTGTTTGTGTTCTTCATATTGCAATGCCTGGAAGAGAGAGATCATATGCAATTTATTTAGAGATCCATAAACCTCAATTTCTCAAAAGTCCTTTCTGTATTACTTAAAATTATTATTTCAGTTGTACTTTCATTTTATTTTGTCATAGTTTGGTGGATCTTGACTCGTATTCATGGTAATATGAAACAAGATGTATCATTAATAGATTAAGTTGTAGTCTTGATGCAATCAAAAGCATCTTTTAATGATTTGTTGCTTTAATTGTCAGATTGATGATATAGATCTTATTAGTGCAAACATGGAAAATTCACTGGCTTCTATTGGTGGATTTTGCTGTGGAAGATCTTTTATTATTGACCATCAGGTAAGACAGGTCTCTTTTTAAGTAATCTGACACTATTAGTTACTTTTATGTGAGAGTTAATTATTAATATCAATTTGCAAGTATGATACAGATGATTATGCAGTATTTGATTCTACACAGAAACTGTCTGGTTCTATGAAATATTGTAGATTAATTTGAGACGTACTTTTAAGTCCTTACATGTACCTGTAGGTATGGAGGAGAAGTTGTTTATATGTACATGAATTATCTTCTAAAACATTGTGTATGTTACTATAAATAAAAGCTTTTTTTTCCCTTTTCTCCCTTAGCGATTGTCTGGTCAAGGCTATTGCTTTTCTGCCTCCCTACCTCCTTTGTTAGCAGCTGCTGCTATTGAGGCTCTGAATATTATGGAAGATAATCCAGGTACTTAATTCTGGAAAATGTTATCCTTCAGTCTTTCTTCACCCCAAGCTAATAACTTATACTTTTCCCTACTTTGATTCCTCACCTTTTTACTGAGATGTCCTCTTATTTTTTTGCTAATCAATTTTACATGTATGTTTTTTTCTTTGTGGTATTTCCCATTCTGCTTTTCTTCTTTGGTGTTTCCATCCCTTTCCTTCTTCCAACTGAAAATAAGCAAGTTATTTGGGGGACACTGATAGTTTTTAAAAAGCAAGTAAGAAATTTTTATTCTGCTGTTTAGATCAGTGATATGCCTCTTCCTTAAAGCATTATTCTTCAGCACAAATGAAAGAAGAGAAGGTTAAATAGAAATAAATGGTAATATAGTTCCTCAGGACTGAGCAACCCTCTCCTTCCAATATATAATTAGGGGTTTTTTTCTTCTGTAGTTAAGTATTCAGCAAAGAATCTCAGGAATGATCGGGGTGCAAACTGCCTGTGACTTTGCCATACCAGATACAGAGCATTTGTATAAAGTTGGCAGACAGAAGTTTCTGCTCTAGGAGTCAACTAGAAAATCCGTTAAATTTCATCTAGTTCCAACATCCTTGCCTTTACCAGGGACACCTAGACCAGGAGCGCCATCCAATCTGGCCTTGAAAAATCTTTTTGCTAACCAAGAATTGAGCCCAGCCCACAGCAGTGCCAAATCCCAGCCACGACAGCACCTTGGAAATATATATATATATATATATATATATATTTTTTTTTTTTTTTAGGAAGTAGAGAGGCTGAGAGACACATGAGGACAAAATTAGCCAAATTGTGTAAATTTTGTTTTAACCTTCATTTCATATAAAAATTACTGTGTTGCCCATGCCAGTCCTCTGAATTGAAATAGAATAAAGAAAAAATTAAGAGTAAGTTACAGGACTTTTAGGTATAATGGAGAGTTGGCTTTCACCAAGGAAAAGAGCCAGGGTTTGCAGATCCAGGAGTTAGTCTCTCTAAGAGTCTGCAGTGCATTGGGAAAAAACGAGCAGAGTCTGCATGGCAATAGATATTTATGGATATTTATAAATTGGACCTGCCATTTCAGTCGCATTATAAAGTTTTTATATCCCTTCCATATGATCATGATAATGCTGCTGGAGTAATGAGATAAAGGGAAGTAATGCATTTGTCATGACTTAAAAGCTTGTCATTTCCTGGCAGAAGTAGGAATTGGGAACATTAAGAAGAGTAATAAAGAGACTTGTTAGTTCAATAGATATACATACCTTAGTTTGATTCCAAATGCTATATTTGAAATCTTAGAGAAACGTAAAGTAGGAACAGGAAATCTAATTATTTTCTTTTTTATTTTGGTTTTTTTGTGTTGTTTTATTTTGTTATTGCTTTTTGTGAGTAGACATTTTTCAGACTCTCCGGACTAAATGTGAACGAATTCACAAAGCTTTACAGGGGTAAGTGTGGGGTTTGGAGTTTTTTCGCTTTTATTTGGCTACGTCTTTATAATGTCAACTTTAAAGAAACTCTTATTGCCCAAATCTGTTTCTGGTTTTACAGATGCTTAGACTGGGCTATTGTACACCCAATTATGTATGTATTGAAAGAGGAGAATTATTCTTTCCCAACTGTCGCTGTTACACTGCTATAAAGAGTCCAAGCTTTTTAAATCCTATACAAGTCTTGAAATGAGATTCTACCTTAAGACTAATGAGGAAGTCTTCAATCTCTTAAACATTAAAATCTTTAGGAGAGTGTGGTAGCTCTCGATGTGTATCACAAAGTGTTGATAAGCATTTTGAAAATTGTCTAAAGAAAAGCATTTGGGATGAAGCTTAGCAGATACTCTTTCAGACAACTCAGTGCACCTTTCAATCACCTTGAATACGATATTATTACTACATATTTGACTTGAATGTTAAAATAGTAATAAAGTACCCATTGTTCATAGGTACATAGAAAATTGCTAAAATTTATCTGAAAAATAAGGTTTAAATTTTCCTAACACTATGCTGTTTTAAAGATTGCTAACTTTAAACTGACTAACTGCTTTTTTTTCTGTCAGGGTTTGATACTAAAAGGATACAGAAACTGCTGTGATATTCATCAGCCATTTAATGTGCAGTAATTGTGCAATTGTATTTTACAATTCTTCTTCCTCAACGATTTGGTGATGCATATTACAGAAATTAATAACCTTTAAAACACTCATACAAAATCTCTAATGCATGATTGATTATACTAGGTTCTTTGGAGTGATACTACCATCAAATGAGCCTGATCTTCTTAAAATGTGTATTAGGCAAGCGGTTATCAAAGTCCAGAAATCAAAATTAGACCTAAAAGTTGATATGCATTTATGTGACCTGTTAATTTTGGAGTCCAGAGGTCTTGCTTGGATATTGGATGCAGATTTTTGGATGGAATAACTCAGTCCTAAATGTGTGTGATGTGTCAGGACAGTGACATTCACATGTCAGTCATTTGGTCAAATTCTATAAATCCAGTTAACAACTGTTTCTGTGTACAGATGAGGAAACAATTATAGTCATATAACTAATTTTAGAGAAGCTTCTGACTAAGTGACAGATGATGCTGTGAAGATCATTTATAAAATATATTATAAAATAATTTAAAATCATAAACCTTACCAAAACTTGCAAAACCACCTAACAAAACCTTTGTTCCTTCTTATCCCTTAAGTGATAAAAAGGTTTATTACCATTTATTTTCTTAATGTAGACTCGGAAGTCTTGACATAGCTAGCTGGGTTTTTATCAGCAACTTACAGGCCTCGCACAGACATTTGTCTTACATCTTCATAAGGATTATTTAAGAATTTCTGATTTATTAATCATTTTTCCAAAAAGATGAGTAACTATTGTTATACAAACTTACTGAAACACCTTAGAAAATGCATTTTCTTGATAACTTTGTTATCTTTATGTAATACAAGCTGAAATGCACATGTGTTTTGTCAGCATTAGTATCAGTAAAGTGAAATATCCATCTTTTCTCATTCACCACCTAGAAAGGAGAAACACTTGTTATCTAGAATTTCAGCACATGTCTTCAAGTAAGATGTACATCAAAGACTTTTTATTTGTTTTAGGATTTCTGGTTTAAAAGTAGTGGGAGAGTCTTTTTCTCCAGCATTGCACTTACAGTTGGAGGAGAGCTGTGGATCTCGAGAAAATGATGTGAAGTTACTCAAAAGAGTTGTGGATTATGTAAGTGTCCCCATAGTAATTAAAATATAAAACTGCCCTTGAATGCTAATAATGAAGGAAGCATAGGAAGGCTTGTTGGGTAGCTTGTTGAAATATCTTGTAGAAATGCTGCAAGAGACTCCGTTTCTTTTCTGATTATATGGCTCTATTAAAGATCATCTTCTAACCATTTCTTTCTGCCCATAGTTAGGTCTATAGCTCTGGATTAAAAAATACATATATTAGACCATTTACTTCAGGAAATAGTTATTTCCTGTTATCTGTTTTAATGCTCAAATCTGCATATAAAACTGTTGCTTAGATAACTTTTATAATATTAATAAGAAAAGTGTTCTGGAGGTGCATTTTGACCATTTAAGGTTAAGTCCATGTGTTTGCTTTCTTTGTGTGTGAACAATCTCATAGTATATATGTAATATTTTTCCCTTCTTCAATACGCATTGGCTCTTTTTGTCCCATATGAAGAGATGAGGGCTGATGGAAAGCTTTATATATCAGGTGGAGGTAAACAAGACTACACAACAGAAAGAAATTCTGAAAATATGCTTCTGTATGATTTAATAAATATGGAGTGTTTGACTGAGTACATGGTGGTGAAAACTTAAGGTACTGCACCCTAAACTGTTTTATGTATTAAAGCTGTATAGAAATTAGAGATAATTTTGCACAACCTTTGCAACCTCCATTTGCATTTATCTTGACACCAGATTAATGAAAGTTACTTATGTAATCAAAAAGATATGTCACCAGAAATTCCCAGGTTGACTGCTGAATTTTCTTTATTTTTAGTGCATGAATAGTGGTATTGCGTTAACACAGGCTCGCTACCTGGAGAAAGAAGAAAAATGTCTTCCTCCACCCAGGTTAGGAGAAAGTTAATGTGTTGTTTGATTTTTTTTTTGCTATATCTCTCCATCTCTCCATACAGTGATGGGATTTTGTTCAGTAGACTGAATTTAATAGTTCGTTCTTGGAAAAATGGGAGAGGTCCCATTTTTGAAGTATATTTTAAGTGACTGTTATAGGTTGCTAGTGCCATGAAATAATTGTATCAAAACTACGTGTGTCTCAGGGATCAGCAAGTAGCCTGTTTGCAGGCACATTTCCATACGCTGCATCTCTATAGGCAGAAAAGATTTCTACAGTAGGTGTTGAGGGGTGGCAGAACGGGGGCAAAAATGTAGTTTGACCTTATCTTAGTCATTTGTCTTGTTTCTGGCTGAATTTGAATTTGTAGTAATTTTCCTACAGATAGTGGTCTTAATATGTTGAAATTAGTACAAAACAATTCTAAAGCTGAAGGCTAGGAGTAAAGTTTACTGTGTATGTTCTGGTTTTCTTTTTCTAGTATTCGAGTAGTGATAACAGTGGAACAAACAGAACAAGAACTGGACAAAGCTGCATCACTACTTAAGGAAGCTGCACAGTCTGTGTTGAATTAGACTGCTGTTTTTGGATTCCTCTTTCTCCACATTATCAGGATCAATGTTTTACACCGTATAGTGACTTCCAGAATCTTCCACTGATGGCAATGCAGCCTGACTAACAAAATTGTTCTAGAGTGGTGCAAATGCAATGAGGGAAAGAATGCTGTATTTTGGAGTTGGTGAATGACACAGTGTTGTTCTAATTCAAACTCTACAATTTACTAGCATTACTTAAAAGGGGATATCCTTATTGCATTCACGACTCTTCCATTAGTTTAGTATAATAAGTTCTAAACTTATTTCCTCAAACCCTTAAACCTTCTCAAAAGAGTATATGAACATTCAGTTTCACCCCAAACCATGTGAAATGTATTGTTTTCTCTGCATTTTCTCAGAACGTGGGAACTTCAAATAAGTTTCAGGAATATCATCCCCACCTTCCAAATGAAAATACGCTGTTCCTAATACTGCCAAAACGAAGAAAATAACACACTAAGATATAATTTTATGCTATATTATGTCATTTATTATTGAATTATAGGAGGGAGTACCTTCAATTCTTTTTGTTTATATATCTTTCTCTAACCATTTTTGGCAGCCAGTTTTTAAGAAAGCCTGGCCAGAGAATTCTGTTGTCTAAACAGTAAATGCATATCAAATAGTATTTGCTTCTTTCATTCCATTTGTAATTATATGCATGTTTGATATTATGGGTGAGGTTTTTCATATTATCAACTTTAAAATATCTAAATTCAAACCTCTGAATTGTGATACTAATGTAATTCCAATGTAGTATGTTCAGATAGGGGAGCTTTGTACCAGTCTTGAAGAGGGGTAATAGGCAACATGGAAAATGAACCAAGGTTTTGAAACAGCAGCTAAACAGTAGCTTAATCAAACAATCTTAAGCACAAAAATGATGTGTGCTTAATTTTATTTGTAAACATTGATACCTTAGAAGGGAACATTCACCGATAGCTAGTAAGAGTTTAGACGGTACAAATACTACTGAAACACAACTCAATCTGTGTTCACATAAAATTCCCAAGTAATTTGATTGTATTATTTGGAGGTTGTGCTGTCAGGATTTTAAGTAAGCACAGATGGACATTACATATATGGACACTTTACTTAAATCAGGAAACTGGTAAGGAAGTATGTAACTTTTTATAAAACAAAAAATACAGCTTTTTATTTCAAGATTTTGCTTTAAGAAGACCTGACTAAAAATATTGTATTCTGCCTAATATGTATTAAGTTGTTTTGTACTTACATGCCTTTTTGGTTACTACTACAAGGATCACAGGACTATTTTTGAGAAACATCATTGTTAAATATAAAATTAATCATGTTTGATTCAGATTTTTGGTTACAAAATTGGATTTTGTAGCATGGTCGACCATAAATTGTTAAATATTCTTCATTAGGTGAGCATATATGTTGCCTCCAGTTCATAGAGGCTGTTTCTACACTGGCTTTCAAAACTTTTCATCTGTGTACATTCTACAACATCTAAGGTTGTGTCGGGGCACTTCTGTGTTTGTGGCTTGACTTTGGAAATAGTCAAATCTTTATCTGTGCAATGTAGAAAACCTTCATCCCAATGTGAAAGAGTATTTATGTTTTCTCTGTTAACTGTGAGTGAAAGCCAGTGAGAAGCCAACAATTTAAAAGAGAAAAAAATGTGCAGAATGAAACTGACTCCCATTTTACAGACTGTAACTGAAGTGCAGAATAGTCTTCTTAAAGACCCTCAGAGGCTGCAAGAAATGGAAATTAAATGTTATCTCTCTACTTTGAGCGTTTGAGCCATTTTTGGCTGGATAATTGAAACCTGCAAATTTGAGTGAAGTCAAGCCTTTGATGTATAAACTTGGAACAAATGAGGTACTTTGATTCCAGTGCAGCATATTAAGTGGTTTTTGAGTTAAGAAAAACCTGGGAAGGTAAGCAAATAACCACTGGCATTGAAATCTTAGGTTGCATAATCTATATTTAATTCTCTCATTTTATTTTAGGTAGTCTGCAGATGGGGTGAAATTTTTGTTGCACCTAGAGAACTAGCAATAATTTCTAGATACACGGATTTGTGTTGTTATTTTTGTCCTGGGTTTGCTGGGTATTTTTGCTTTTAAATGAAGTGATGACAACTAAGGGAGCAAGAAGCAGAGGGGATTTTCTAGCAATTTCAAAGCTGTGACTAGTGGTTCTGACAAAATAAAAGTTCAGGAATGTTGCTGAGAGATGCATAATCTGATTATTTTGACAAACACATACCCACCATTAAAACATTGGTAAAACTACCTTTGTCCTTTTTTATTGTTTACCAGTTTATAAGAAAGAAGCATTTAGATCACAGTAAAGTTAATACTTTGGTTGATAGCAGTTTAAGTGCTGTTGTAATATGTGTTTTACTGACAGGTTATATGCACAGTCTCTGTGAGAAATTAACACACTTATGAGATGTAACTAGTGGAGAGGGATATTCCTGATCAGTATAAGCATGTCTGGCTCCTCTTTATTTTGACTTTTTTGATAAATGTCTCTGTCACGGCAAGATATAGAAATGGGTGGCTCTGGGGAAAAATGTTGATTTGGGTTAGGGAGACAGCAGGTGATTCTGATTAAACTCCTGACATTTGAAAAATCAGAAGCCTGTTAAAGTGCTTAGCTGCCCAATGCTCTTGGCTGATAAATATATGAACAAATCTGTGTTAGTTGCCTCGTAGTTACATTTGGATAAAGAGGTATTTTTCCATCCATTTCTTCAGATACAGGCATGAGACTGGAGTTTAGTGTAAAGCTATTAAGTGGGATACTGTGAGATGAATCAAACACAATGACCTTATCCCAAACTTCAAAGGATCTTTTGAAAATAAATTTTATTTCAATTAATTTATGTATTTTGTTTTGCCACATATTTGGAACAGAGTTCCAGCTAAATAGATAATAAATCCCAGTATTTTAAATAGAGATCAAAAATAAATGTAGTTAATTTTTTTAATTGAAGATTAATATCTGGCAGTTAAGAAGGAGGGCATTTTAACTGTAAAAAGTTGGCCATTTATTGAAATTGTCTTGATGAAAGCATTTTTTTACAATACATGAGGACTGGGATGGACTGGAAAGAATTTATACTTTGAAAATATTTTGGCTTGAAATATGTCTACATGATATATATATTCTTATTTTAAACAAAGATATTTATTTTCCTTGAATATTTAAAAATAATTGATTGCTATTTGTGTAGGTTCATGGTTTTTATAGGAAAAACTACAGATGCCTTTTCTGTTTATTATAGTAATCATTATTTTTGGATAGGAGGTGAAGTGCATAAGGAGAGTATTAGGAAAGCAAGAGACGTATGGCTGAATAACTTTGATTTTATTTTTTTTCACTTTTGAAATATGAACCCAGTCAATGCACAGAATGGTGTACTGTCTCTTTTCTGTCACTCCATCTGGACTTTATTATTTTAAACAGGGTTGTGGAGTGTTGGCATTCACTGATCTATGAAGTTGCTACCGCAAAAGTGTCTTGCATCTTAAGATGACTAGAGAAGTGCACATGTAAATGTACAGAGCTGTAAATGCTGCTTAAACAGAGGAAATATTTACAACTAACACAAAGCATTTGTACATTAAACTGTTTCAGTGTCCTAATAAAAGGAAGTGTCTGGATAACTTTCCTTCTTGTGTTTTTATGTTCTTTGGCAGTTTTCGTGGTAATAAGGTAATGGACTTACTCTGTCTTGCTGTTGATAGATTTTCCAGATTTTGGTTTCCTGTCCATTGTGTACTAGGTAATGGCAAAATATGCGTAGTAGAAGTCGCAGGAGCTACGAAATCTGGAAGGGAAGGACAGTTTCTACGTGTCCAATTTCTAATACTTTGGTAGGTTTTCAGCACTTGCTGAAAACTGCTATTGGAAGTTAGACAGTGAGCCAGATACAGTTTTGTTGTGACACTGGTATGTCAACAAACTTGAATCGGAATGACATGCGCCCCAGCTTTGAGACACCTTTACAGAAAAAAATACTGCAATTTTGCCTGCCTTATTTTGTGGATAAGATTTCTCTATCTTCCCCTGCTATCAGAGATATTACCACTTAGCTCAGCGTGCGTCTCCACAATTCAAGGAGGACAAGGACAGATTGGAGAAGGTCCCAAGGAGGACCATGAAGATGCAAAGGGCTGGAGAACCTGCACTGTGGGAAAAAAACCTGAAGGACAATTTTCCAGTTCTTACAGTGTCTGCAAAGATGGCAGAAGCTCTCTTCACAATAAGCCATATGAAGAATAGAAGAGGCGATAGAATCATAAAATGGGCTGGGTTGAAAGGGACCTTGAAGTTCATTTAGTATCAAGTGCCATGAGCAGGGTAGGTTGCTCCAGTCCCCATCTATCCCAGCCTTGAACAGTGCCAGGGAAGGAGGCATTCTTAGATTTCATGGGCAGTATAATAGAATAGAATTGTTAAGGTTGGAAAAGGACTTCTGAGTTCATCAAGTACATCCTTTGACCAAACATCACCATGTCAAGTAGACCATGGCATTAAGAGCCACATTCAGTAATTTCTTGAATGTCTCCAGGAGTGGTGCATCCACCACCTCCATGAGAAGTCTGTTCAGGGTTTGACAATCATTTTCATGAAGAAATTCTTGATGATACCCAACCTGAACCTCCCCTGATACAGCTCTTCACCAGGTTGGCAAGCTAACGAGCAAAGATCCTCTTCCCCTTGTCTGACAGATGCACCAGCCCTCATTAGAACTGATGACCAAGGTGAGTCACATGGAACCTGATATGTGCAAGTTGCACAGGGAAAAGTTTCATCTTGACATAACTTTATTATGCTGAGGAAAATGGTCAATTGCTGGAGAAACACCTCCTCAGGAATTATGGGAGATTTTCAAGATGTGGGTGGACAGAGTGCTGGATAATTTCATCTAGGCCCCCTTTCTCATAAAAAGTTGGACCAGATGATATTTTGAGACCCCCTCCAGCTTGGCCTGTTCTGTGATTTTGTAGTTCCGTGACTCTAACTCAGTGGAAATAATTTTTCACAATTGGTCTAATTAGAATTGGATTTTGTTTGGAGCAAGCCCATTGTTTATTACCAGTGTCACAGTAGGTGATGAGAGAATGCATGAGCATTACCATAAGTACCAGTTAGGCTGATGATTGAGAGGATAAAAAAAGGTAATGGAACACCGGCACTTCATGATAACCTGAATGGTGACTTTGAATTCCTCTCATCATTTTTAGTGGTTTGGACTTTTTATATCCTCTCACATAATGAGACAAAGAAACGGCTGTTCTCAACAGTTAATTGATGAAAGATCAGATACAATTTTATTTGTTTTAACTTTGTTCAGGATGGTATTTTTTAAATAAGCTAAGTTCTGTGTATCATGTTTGTACTGAATAAAGTTTTGCCTTAGTGTCAATAGTGAATGTGAATTTTAGTTACAGAATCTGAACAGTCAACAATACTCCTCTATCTTTGTATGCAGCCTTTAGGCTTAAAACATGGGAGTATTTAAGTGGCCTTTAAAGTAGCTGATAGTAAGGAATCTCAATGGTGATGAAATTCCTGTCTAGGACAGTTCTGATATAATATTTTACTGATGAAGTACTATAAGTCTATTTTTTATCCATCTTTAGATTTTCAAAGACAGGCTATATACAAAGAATCACTACTAAACAGTAATCAGCATTTGCAAGAATAAATTTCCTGACTTCCTCATGCATAAAAGAACTAGGCATGACTGGTTTACTAAAATTTGCTTATTAAAATTTCTAATAAATTTTAAATACATTAACTGCTCAACCTTAAAAGCTGCTTAACCTTGATTGCTACTTTGAAAAGAAGAATTTTTAGATGTTTAAGGATTTTGAAATAGTAGAACTTTTAAATAGGTTGCTTTCTTGTTTCTTGAAGATTTGTGATTTTCTGCATTTTTGTTTTTCTAGCCATCTTCCTGCTTTTTTTCCTTCATTTTTCAGGACAGACACCAGTAGTAAATGCATTGCTAGATGCTTGAAAACTACATAAGCAGTGAGTGTTTGCTTTAATATGATGGTACAGATTAATTTGATTTGTTTGATGATGGCAATGAAAATGTAATGACCTGATTCCATGGTCCATAGTGCTGGTGAATGCTAAGTTGAGGTCTGTGGAAACAAGCACTCAAGGTGTCAATGATCACCTCTAGGTACAGGAGGCAAATTTCTCCATTTTAATATTTTTCCAATTTGAAACCGTAGTGTGGTAAAATATCACAGCTGCATTGTCAGATATGCTGGGGTTACGGGTCAAAAATGGAAACATTTTATGTATACTCTGAGGCGAAGACAGTGGGTTTTTTTGCAAAGGTGGAATTTCGTAGTATTTGGGAAGCCTTCAATTTGAACACAAAACACAAATGCTCATGAAGTGCTGGTTTTAAGTAGTAAGTTGACTTCAGAGTGCTGCAGTAGATCTGCAGTTAAGAAAATAGCAGATCCTTGTTATCATTAGGTAAAAGTTAACAATTCTGTCACCAGAATTCTTGCTCACCCATTGTTGGTCCCTTCAAAGTCTAGGCAGTAACAATGTACATTGGGGAATGGTGAGCTTGCACTGCAAATTGTCACGTAATCAGAAATGTTTGCAGGATAAAATAGTTTCTTACAGCAAAATTAGATGCAACTGCATCTCAAAGAGACTAGCAAATAAGTGAATTTATATAAATGTTTTGCAGCCTAGGGGAAGAATTTGGTGTGTGACACCAAGAGGAATTTATTAAGTATTAACATATCTTTCTATAAATACATTTTTTATGCTGGGCTAATAAAAAAGATCACAGAATAACCTGAGTTGGACAAGACGCACAAAGATCATCGAAGTCGTGCTCCTTGACCTGTACAGGACAGCCCCAAGAATCACACCCTATGCCTGAGAGCGTTGCTCAAATACTTCATGAGTCTGTCAGGCTGGTGCTGTGACCACTTCCCTGGGGAGCCTGTTCCAGTGTCCAGCCTCCCTCTTATCCTAATACCCAACCTAAACCTCTCCTGACACAACTTCATGATTTTCCCTCAGCTCCTGTCACTGGTCCCCACAGAGAAGAGATCAGTGCCCACCCCTGCTCTTCCCCTCACAAGGAAGTTGTAACTGCAATGAGGTCTGTCCTCAGTCTCCTCCAGGCTGAACAGACCAAGTGACCTCAGCTCCTCCTTGTATGGCTTCTGCTCTAGACTTTTCACCTTCTCCGTTACTCTCCTTTGAACACTCCCTAATAGCTTTGTATTCTTTATATGTTGTGAAACCCGGAACTGTCCCCAGCACTCGAGGTGAGGCTGTCCCAGCTCAGAGAAGAGCAGGAAAATCCCCTCCCTTGCTTGGCTGATGATGCTGTGCCTGATGCACCCCAGGACAGGGTTGGTCTTCCTGGCTGCCAGGGCACTGCTGACTTATATACAACTTGCCTCAACAAGGACCCTCAGAACTGTGGCACTGCTTTCCAGAATCCTGCTCTCCTATTTGTTTGTACATCCAAGGCTAACCTGTCCCTGGAGCAGAATCCAGCACCTTTCCTTGTTAAATGCCATACAGTTGGTGATTGCTCAGTTCTGTGATTTATCAAGGTCTTTGCAGGGCCTCTCTGCCTTCGAGGAAGTTGACAACTCCTCCCTCTGGCAGACTTAGTGTATCTTTGAGTCCTGAATGCAAGTTGTTCATGAAGATACTGAAGAGAGCTGGGCCTACATTGGAACCTTGGTGACCAGTCATCAGCTTGGTGTAACCCCACAAACAGCTTGGCAAAAAAACCTCTTCACAGCCTGCTAACAGTTTTGACCAGAGATAAAGGATGGTATCAAATGGCAGGGTTTGAACAAGTTTTGGCCACTTCAAGCCTTAAAATGGAAAAACCCAGAAGTTCAACATATTTGTACTGCTTTAGCCAAAGAGATAATTTGTGCAGCCAGCAGGACAGAAGAAATACTTAGTGACCTAACTCTTGGATGATGGAGTTTTTGATGTAAAAGGTGATAAAACGGCACCAAAGCATTGGCCTTTGGTGCAGTTTACTATGGAACTGTTCTTGGGCAGCATGAAACTTGCCCAATGCCAGAGCTATTTAACATCTGAATATCTTACTTGGTGACTGAAGGGACTGACTGACACAGCCCTTTACCTTCAAGAGTCATGTCAGAAGAATCTGAGTCTAAACTGCAAGTACACAATGTTGTGTGTTTGTCTATCATGCCTTAAAGGGAGTATGGATGGATTTGAGGAGACAAGTGGAAGAAGAGGACATAATGTACCACGAGGACAGGCTACATGAATTCACATAGCAATGCTTAAACTAACAAACTTGTGTTTTTTTGGCTGCTGAATGATTATGTTGATGATGTTTCCCACTTGTCCATGCTCAAATGTCTAAGCAATATGCTCAGCAGCTAGTATAGATACATTGGTCAGTTAAATTTACTCATTTTTATAAATCCTGCTTCTACTTGAAATGTCTCAGCTACATATAGATGATTGCAATGGAAATATATATTATTACTTTGAAGTGGCAATTCTTATCCTTCCCATAGCTTAGTCTATTAGGAAAAGTATTCTGCAGTAGAAAGAATATACTTTTTTTGTAAAAAGAAAATATTTCGCTGTTTGTGATAAGTAAAATTAAGTAGAAATGCATATTTTTGTGATATGAGAGAGAAAATACACATTCTTACTGCATCTCAAGTTTTTCTTATGCCAGCAAAGATGTAGTATGTGAATGACATCCCATGCAAAAATACGTTTAGCATTGAAGCAAATGCAGTTTAACTTCACCTGCAACTGCTTTTTTGAAGACATATACATATGTATATTTTTCTTAGGGATCTGCAAAAAGAAGTACATATTCTTGCATAATATCACAGATGAAATTTGTGATGTTGAAGCTCATCCTCAGGGATATAGTTTGCCAAAGAAGTCTTCATCAAGTGATTACAGTGATCTAGCAGGCTGTCAGTTCAGTCATATAGGGAAAGAGAAATTTTAAAGCTTGTAATGAGATCACATGTTATTTTCTTTGTATCTATAATGAGTTAAAAGAATAGGTATTGTGTTTAAATTTTGAAAATATACATGTCTATTTAATATTAGCTTTTAATTTGTGTTAAAGTTTATTTTAAAGTACTAATATAGACTAAGTTTATCATTAGCATGGGAGAATCCTTCAAACAGAATATAAGGGGAATATTTTAACATTCTGAAAGAGTTTGACTTCACTGTTCTTTTATGTAAGAGCACATGAAATGTGATAAATGAAGTAACTTTACTCACACTTGTGTCATTATCTTTAAAACTTAGATCCTGGATGGGTTTCTGTCTGGCACAGGGGTACTGCTATCCAGAGTTTGTGAAGAGTGATAGGATTCTTTGGGGCAGAACACCACAAAACTAGCAATTTGCACAGTGGTTTTTAATTAGATAGAAATATTTTGCTCGTTTCCAGTATTAGCCAGGTAAACACTCTGGCACCAGCTCTACAGAGAGCAACTAAATCATGAGGTATGGCAGGCAAGTTTGGTGTACTGTGTAATGATAAGAATCCCTGCTTCATGGAAGTGACAACATTGGTTCCCAGTGAAGCCACAGTTTCACTGGTTTTTTGCATTTATTACTGCTGATACTCACCCCATAAGGGAAGTAAACTGATGATCTCATCGTGAGCATAAATTACTGTCTTTGATCTGTCTGCACACCCTTTAGCCAGGTAAACCAGATACAAACTTAATACTCTAGGATTAGAGCATTTTTAGTATTCCATAAACTAAGCTAAGGCTAAATGTGCTGAGCATTGATGTTGCATATTACCTTCAGAATACAAGTGTGTCTAATTCTGACTGGGAGGTATGAGCCCTCTTGGCCAATTGAATAATGCTGAATCTTTCAAGATGTATCCAGCCAACTTGTTTCCTTTTCCTTGGGTTTTGGCCTTTTGCAATTATTTATCATCATGAGTTAGAATAGCTTTTCACTCATGTAAGCAAGATAAGACTTACTTTTATGAGATGTGTCAAAAGTTCCTAAGAAACTCAAAGGATAGGAGCAAACTGGTGTTGAATATTTTGTGCAGTCCTGTTGTTATTAACTGCTGCACTGGTTGGCTTGAAAACTGTAATATGGGAGGCAATTGTAGTTTAACAGCTAGATCAAGAACGCAGTTCTTTTACCCTCAGGCAGGTGGTTGTGTCTTTGACCCAATATAGCTTCTTTAATCATTTAGCTACACAGCAGATCAGAGAAGGCTACAGATGGAGACTGAACCTACGACCCCCTGACATAAAAACATCTATGATACCAATTACACCATCTGTTGGTCATAAAACCACATTCTCTATCTTTTCTTGGCTCTTGTGTTATACAAAAGCTGAAGGGTGATATTTGGAGCTGTTTGAGTTTATCCATGCAATTTAATGCAGAACACATTTTTTCACAGAGAGGGAGAACAAAGCACAATAGCACTAAAGTTCAATTTACATTCTCAGTCAGTGAAAACAAAAATGAAAATAAAAAACAGTTGTCTGAGTCATTATTTATAACCAAACTATGGCTTCAATTGTAGTCTTTTCACAGTTCTTGTGATTTAAAAAAACCTATAGAACAACTTCTACCATTGTCCCAGCTTCTAAGGGCCCTGACTTGAAACAAGATCTCTAATTGTAAATGGGAAATAATGACAGGATTGGGGAATATGAATATTACATTAGTAGTCAATATGTGCCCAATACTATACTTAGGGGGTTTTTTTGGGTGGTAGTGTTTAGAAATGTGTATTATCTGGGTGCGGACTACTGGAAATTTAACCAGTCTATTCCACATACTCTCAGAATCCCTCTGGATATAAGTCTTTCCTGTCTGAGCTTTCTGCTCAAGCTCATCAAACTATTATTCTGAAATACTTAATAGACTTTGAAATGGCATCTCATTTTTTTTTCTCTTACCAGTTAAGTAGTTAGCTCTAGGTGATTTACTGTGACCATCAGAATAAGGAGAAGGATTCTGAAAGACAATGTCAGGGATAAAACAGATGGCACAGGTCCATCAAAGCAAGGAAACGAGAGGAAGTGCGTTACTGGTGCAAAATGGGTAACTGTGATGAGGTTGGATTAACATCTTCAGGAATATTTTGTTCATATAATAAAAATTTTAATTGTCTGTAGAGTTTGACTGGATTGTAGTTCTAGACAGTAATTGCTGCTTATGGAGACTATATCATCAAACTGACTGACTGCTTTTGCACATGCTGCCTTACAGCAAGAAGAGTTTGGATATCTTTCCTATCATATGGTGGTGTGTTGATAGTTTGTCAAAAAGAATAGAAAGCTGCTGCCAGAAATACATGATCTGTGCATTCTGGTACTATGTCTGATGGATGGTTCTGTGCTTTGTGGTCAGTGAAGTCCCTACAATATTGCTTTTAAGAAACTTTTTGCTCTAATACCATCATTTATCTGTCTAACACAAAAATAAATGTTTGCTATATCACATCAGTAGTCTAGATACACAGTAGGCAGGAAAAATAATTTTTAAAAGAAAGCCCAAAATCCCCACACCTGGCCAGTCCTTTTATGTTAGAGATGCTGGCTTCCTATGATGAGAATGAAGCAGTGAATAAAGCAGTTTACTTTACTGTTACTACATTGTTGTCTCCTTATTATTGCATCATCATTACTTTTTAATAAAACATCTTTTTCATTCAAAAATAATAAATAATTCGTCTAAATGGACAGGAAATATTTGAGATCTGGAACTGATAAGTTCCTGTAGAATCTTTGTCATTGGCTAAACTGAGGAAAATATTTGAGTTTTCTATCTAGAGATATTCCTTTTGTGAACATCTCCATAGGGATATGTCACAGTCTTCGCAAATAGAATTGGTTGCATTGAGGCCAAAAACATGAAATGAAAAAGTAACAAAAGCACAATTCAGATATATTTCTCTTCTGCCATGAGAATAATTTGGCATCCTGTTGCCAGAAACTTTATCCTTGGTTTATACTAACACGTCCCTTAAAAGTTATTTTCATGATTTGTGATATAATCTATACTTGATAGTGACATGTAATGATATAACATATAAATAATGATGATTATTCTCTGTGCTGACTCAACTTCATTGTATTCATCTTCATAAACAAACTTTGATTCCTCAGTGCTTGCTTATGACAGTGAAAAACACTTTTCTGGTGTTAGAATTTGGCGTATTTAGTGTGGTCACAGAGTGATTTTGAATTTTTTTCTGTATTAACAATAAGACACATCTTGCTGTTTTCAAAAAAATTATTTTAGAAAGGGTCTCAAAAGGCCCTGTAATCTGTTTTGAGGCAGAATCAAATACATATCAATAGCTGGCAGTAAAGTCTAGTCATAATCTGATATTAGAATACTTCTGCTGAACACAGTCAATTAAAGACTAATCATACTGGATCCAGGTCTGTCTGCCTAGGAACTGCCTAGTTATCAGATTGCTGTCTACAGCAGACCAAGGAACACCTATAGAAAAGATGACTTTCCTCAGTTAAGAGTATCCTTTCTGCTTCTTAATATCTTGATACTCTTACATGTGCAAAAGAACATCTGTATTAGTCAAATCCTGCAGTGCTGATCTCATTGCCTTTACTTAATAACACTATAAATAATGCAAAGTATATTTTACTCTCTGAAATGTCCTTGTAGTACTTTCCATGTCTGGACACATTGTATGCTGTATATTTAGGTGTTTCACGTTCCTTTTAAACCCTCAATATGTTAACATTAATACAACTAAATCTTGGCATAGAAGACTTCACTACTTGAGTGGAAAAGGAAGAATTTGTTTTTGAGTAGATGAAGACCAGTCTTCTAAAACACAGATTCAATGTCAAAGTTTTAATATCCTGATCAGAGATTTAGGTTTTATTTCTCTTACTGTCACAATCTCTGTGAAATTCTGATCCATGTCCCCATGGATTCTTCATCTCCAAGAAGTTGTTAACACAGCTTTTTTAATTTTAGCTTGCATGTATTAATGTTTTCATAAGACTTTGAAAACCTCTGGACCAATAAGTTATGTAGTATAAAATATTTATTATGACACAGATCTCTATTTTCAAGTCCTGTGACTGCTGTGTAATTTATAGTACATCTTTAGATCTCTTTTGGAAGGAACTGTTTCATCTGAGCTCCTTCATAACTTCTGACAGAACTGTCTAAATATCAAATTAGAGCAACGTTCATAGTAAAACTTTAAATAAATTTAAATATGGCAGGTCGTGCTGGTTATAGTTATCAGTGTATGCACTTTGGACAGAAGAGTCTCTCATAAGGTTTAAGAAGACCATATAAAGGTAGATGGAATAAGGTAGGAAGGTAGTTAGAATTACATTGTGTACAATGTAAATATAGATTTCACAGTGGAAAAGAGTGAAAAATGACCTGATAAACAGACATGTATTGGAAACTATTTTGCTAATTGGCTGTGCATTTTTCTCTAAATTCACATTCTCTAAATTCACATCACATGTGCCATCAGATTGCACCAAGTATTCCTATATATGGCAGTTCTAAAAAAAGAAAACTGCAATATTTAATCCCTTTGTTGGAAGGTATGCATGTTTTTGTATATACAGAAGTTGGTTGTATTACTTTTGCTAGGCATGTCTGATTAAAATTTGCTAAGAAGGTTGTACAATAGTTCCCATGTGGATACTAAGTTTCTTTTTATAACATTTCGGATTTTATTGTTTCCATAAGTTTTCAACTTCATTCAAACCTATGTTTCAAGTCTTCCCAACAAATTTTAGTTATGATTGTTCAAATCTTCTTTGTAATACATTGCATCAGATTTTAAAGCAAATGCTGACAGCAGCAGTATTTATGCCCTGCATACCAAGCAGATACCACATGGTTTGAATAACGGGCACCCCTGCTGAGTGTGGATGAAATCAAAATCTTTCATAGTCATGTAAAATGCACTGATAGAAATCTGTCTTTAAGTGCGCCTTCTTATTTAAAGATGAATTCTTTTAGAGTTTATCCTGACACTGATTCCCACAAATGTGTTTCCCACAAATGCTAATGAAAGCTGAAAAAGTTGTAGGCTTCAAGTTGTCCCAGAAGTCACCCCAACCTTATATATCACTAAATAAACAAAATAAATGCCATGGAGTTTATTGTAGGAAGGCCAACATTAAAGCCTTAAACACCACAGTTCTTTGGCTGTTATCAATGCTAAAGACAGGAGTTTTTTGATTAGGCTTTGTCCCGGAATTCTTAACACGAGTTACTTCTTTTGCTTTATTTAAATGTTGAAGTTATAACTAAAAGTAAACAGAAAAAGTTACATTTCCAAGAATAGCAATAAATCAGTCATATCGTAGATGAGGAAAATATTTGTGTTTTGGCTAAATTTTTTTGTGGGAATTTTATTGCCTGGGAACACAATAGCAGAATTTGATAAAATTCCAAATGTAAACAGAAACTGGTTGTAGAATGAATATATACAGAACTCTATTTTAAGTTAGCTCCTCCTTACTCAACTGTTAATTCTGTCTTCTTCCTTTTGATTTAATGGCTTTGTTTCCAAATAATTTAAACAAAAAGGGAAAAAAATGTGGTTTTGGGATGCTGGTGGTTTGTTGCATTAGAAGGTCTTGTAAGGTTCTTTATTTCAATAATATACACATCAGTATGAAACTATGTCTGTGGTAAATCATTAATAGAATACCCAGTATATGGTCTGCATGTTCTAGGAACTCAAGCTGTTGTCCACAAAGAAAATTCCTCAATGAGGATAATAGCCAAGGAGAGCTTCAATTTCCTACTCATCTCCACTAGCTGCAGTTCTGCTAAAAAATATTGAAGCTAAACACACACACACACACACACACACACACACATTTTACAGTGGAAAAAAAGATTTCTCATTATTCCTTCCATCCAGCTGTATTTATTTAGTTGTTTTTATTTCATTTGCCATGTGTGGCTCAGAAGCCCTCTGCTCCTTTGTGGCTCTTTTCAGTATGAGCAGCCCTGTAAGTCACAATATAACAAAATCTTCCACTTCCTTTCCTACCCTTTCAAAAGTACAAATATATATGCTGTCTTTCCTCACTTCCTGTTGAATTAAAAGCTATGCAAGGGTAGAAATGCAGAGGTTAAGTAGATCACCTTCATATGCTTTATGTTACATACTGGAGCAAACTTTCTGCCAAATCAGTCCACGCTTTCTTGTCTGACTTAGTTGCTATTAAATACCAAGTACTTCAGAACAAACCACACAGAGAAATAATATTATCCTCCATTGTCTTTGCTTTTCCTATTATCTACAACTTGCAGGCAGCAGAAAAAGTGCTGTTCAGATTCCTCACATTTATCTTTGACATTCTCAGATGGCTTCAGTTCACAGCTGGAAATGAGTTGTCCTGTTTCTCCAGTTGGTATTTCTCTTAGGGGGTTGATTCCCACCCTGCTTGGTGGTTGCTGAGAACCTGACAGAGGACCGTGGTGCACAGGGTCTAATTTTCACTGGGCCAGATTGCCTAATTTTAGCTGTTGCACAAGGCAGAGACTGGCACATGCTGGGGACTTTCAGATGAACTCTTCTCCACAAAAATTACACTGGTGTCTCAGAAATATCATCAAGTCTATGCAATAGCCCAGAGCATCTGAGTCTAATTTAACTGTGCTATTTTATATAATTACAGATTTGTTGCAAGAAGTTGGCTGCTGCTGCTGCTATGGAGGGTTGGGAAAGAATGATATCAAGAAGTGTTCATTTGAGAGGCTTTCTGATTAGGCAGATAGACACTTGTGTAGGGCAGCTGCCAACGTGGGGCAAGTAAGATAAGCCTCTATAAAAATCTATGATTTAGGAATTTCTAAACAACACAGAAACCAAAATAAGTTTTCTCCCCTGTTTGATCTTGGTCAAATTCCAGCTGTTGGGGACAGTGGTGGTGACTGAACTGATAATCCATCCTTGCCTGTTTGCTTAAAGTGGGAATGTCGACTGATGCCAGATGAGGGGTACCAATCCCTGAAAGCAGAGCCTCAGATTAGGCAGAAATTCAGTTTTGTAACTGGGACTTGGACCCCAAAATGTATTCTCACAAGTCCTGAAGTGAAACAGAACAGGGTGTCATCGAAGCACCTGACCAGCTACAAAACCATTGATTCCCTAATAAAAGGTGAAAAAATGTACTGACTGAAATCCTTTTCCTCTGCCTCTTGTGTATGGAGATAAGACCTTTGCACTCAGGAGAGTTATCTAATCTGCCTTTAGGTGGAGGCAATTGCCTATCTCGCTTGGTAGATCAGACTGAGTTTGCAATTAAAAGTAAGACAAAACATTTTTCTAACTATTATTCCAGTCTTGTCTCCAGTCTTGTTGAGTCTCTTTCGTGAATGAAAGATACAGAATGTAAAAGGGATGATGATAAGATCATGAAGGCAAAATATATTTAGATAAACTTTCTCTCTTTATACACAAAAGAGATGGGACAATTAGATATTAAAAATTCACTTTAAGAAAAACAAAGCAGTTCTAAAAAAGGGCCAGAAAAAGGCAACTGCTTTTTTCCAGTTGTGCAGCAACTAACTATTCAGATTGCTACAATTTCAGTAAAAGGAATGAAAGCGGTATAGAACCTCTTTAAGTAAACAGAAATATCTTACTTTACTGTTTTGTTTTGGTGGATTTTTCTTGTAAAGGCATATCTATTTATAGGACTGCTGCACAGACAAAAAGAAGGAAAAAAACATTATATAAAAGGTAGTAACACTGCAAAATCAAACCGATCTGAGAGGCAATTAAGACACAATTCAACCTTGCAATTGGATATAATGAAAAAGTGTATTTTAAAATAATTTTACTTGTTAGCACTATAATGCTTTTAATAGAAGTGAACCTTAATGATTCACATAGAAGCTGGAAACACAATTTTTGTTTTTTTTTCCAGGGGATTGGCTTTGCAAATATCTCTGAGGAGAAAAGTTGTCTTTAAAATGTTCTAAAAGTACAACCCAATAAAATCACATATGCTTTAGTGTACTTCAGTGCAGAGTCTTTATTGTCTATATTATTAACTAGTTGTGTTTGTGTGAAGCAGTTTTATTCAAACTTATATATCTATTTGAGCCCAAGTCACTCTCACAGGTTCCTATTTTTTAGCATAATGTTCTGTGAATGCTGTAGAATATTGGGATTTTAATATTTTAATATTCATCAATATACTGAATGTTCTTCCCACATGTTTTGGAGGTAAGAGAAGGGAGAAACCTTCTGTACTGAGAGCCAGCAGCACTCACCTGCTCCATGCCACAGAACACAGCAGCACAGAAGGGACTGTAGTTATTCCCATGTTCCCATTACTGTCTGTGTGTTGTCTTTGAAGTCCTTCCTGTGGTTGCTCTTGCCCCCTTATGTGTGCATGCAATATGTACCCCCAAGTCTAGGGGAGAAGAGGGAAGGTTTTTGTTTTACTGCATGGCTGATCCCTACTGCAGGATTTACTGTGTTTAGCCTGCCTCTGCTAGACTGTTTGTTGTCTGTTTTGGGGCTTTTTGGGACTCCAAAGGCACAGGAGAAAAAATAAGAAATAATAAGAACATAAGAAAAAATAAATTGTGCTGACTGCTTCTGGTTTCCTCACAAATTTTACTTCTTTCTCAAGAATATCCACCTGCTTGTGGGCCTGAATCTCCATGTTCCAATCCTGAAGATGGCCTGTTCTCTAACTAAAACTACCTTTAAAAAGCAAAACAATAACAAAAAAAAAAAATCCCAACAAAATGCCCCCAAACTCAGGCCGTGCTGAATTAAAAAAATAAAAACAAACAAAAATTCTTGTCTTTTATTCTTTTCTTTCTCTCAGCTTCCCCCATAACTTTTGGAAACTGGCAGGTCCATCCAGGCTCTCAAAAGAACATTCTCCATAGTCAATACCCCTTGGGTGCAGACTTTAAAATTCTTGGTGCGGTTCAGGCTTTGTTTTACACCTTCACACCCAGATGATCATTCAAAATGAAATAATATATGGCTTTGTAATGACTTGCAAAAATCTGATGCATGTTGAAATCAAACTGTATTTTTATCCTGCTCAGTGAAGGAATCTCTGGTGTCAGATACACTGACATGGTCGTGTCTGCCTCACTGACGTAATGATGTATTTTTGGTCTTGCCTTGTAAACTGCAGTACTTAGTATTTTATCCCAGTCCTGTGAGCTGGGGGGTTCATTTATACTTCTTTATGAACTCTGCAAGTAACTTAGGTGTCAAGGATGAACAGCCTTTTTTTTTACTTTGCAGTCAGTCAAATGTCTGATGGATGGTGCTCCGATCTGACATCTAGAACTTGCCTTGGAGTTAACATAAGTTAAATAGCTACAATTTAAATTGTCCACATGCTATTTACAAAACTGTAGCATGCTAGTGACATGAGATGCCTGACATAAACAACTAAAATAAATACACATAAGTATTTCAGTACAACCAAGAACATGATAATGAAAACTGCATGAAAAAAGAACCTCGATTTTATTTTTTTGAGCGTGAGACTAAACGCCAAGATCACTCTTTAGTGTAATCATAACAATTTCAAGGAGTAATTGAGTCCTAAATTAAATTAAATCAGACTCTCAAGTACTTGTTTAATTTATATATTGAAAACCTAAATCTCAGTCCATATTCAGACTTCAATAAGTCATTCTGTAATTGTTTCACTTGAAGGAATAATGGATAGAGAAGAGAGATGCAGCTTTTTCCCCCTTTCAGTTTTTACAGCTAGAGAGGATTGAAGCTGCATCAGTCTGAAGACACTGCAGGATGCTCAGACCAATGGATGAGTGTAATTTTACAAGTTAGGGCAATCAGCCCTGGTTTTGGGACCGTTGTCTGCATCCTAACTTATGAAACAAATGAAACACTTCGTTTATTGTTTCCTGTGGTTCTATGCATGAGAAATATCCTTGTGATCTTCTTTTAATAAGAGTGTTGATGGTATGAATGCTTACAGATTTGTTTGTTCTGTGGTGGGTTGGCTCCTGCAGCAGTACTACTTGACATGTTTGTGTATGTTGACCTGGAAACAAAAGCAAGAAGGTGGCTCCTGAACCTATTTGGAAATGGGTTTTACCTTCTAGAGTTAAAATAATTCCTTGAAAATGTTTATTGTGACTATTTTAATACAAAAACACACACATATATATCTCAAAATCAAGTATATTTAAAGCATAAGAAACACTGGTCTAAAAATGTGGATCAAAACCAGATTTCCTTTCTGTAGGAAAGGGTTTTCTAATGA
The DNA here is from genome assembly GCA_025920805.1 of Petroica traversi. Classification (NCBI taxonomy): domain Eukaryota; kingdom Metazoa; phylum Chordata; class Aves; order Passeriformes; family Petroicidae; genus Petroica; species Petroica traversi. The sequence continues at coordinate 656,762 of JAHLSL010013621.1, read as the reverse complement.
GTGTTTTTAACTTTTTTTTTTTAATTTTAAATTTACAAGGTTTGGTTCATTAAAAAAAAAACCAGCAAAACAACAAACCTCAGAAATGTGCAGGAAGACTGTAAACACGCAATTCTTTATTTGAATAGCTGCTTCAAACTATTTTCTTTTTGTTCAGAGTTTCACTAAATGCAACATTTATCAGGTGACCAGCAGTCTCATCGAATTCCTACACTATGCTCAATGTCTGAGCAATCCACCTGGGCTTCCTCTTGGGCCTTCCCACTTCCATCCCAAACTCTCCAGTTAGTCTGCATTCAATGGCAGAACACCAGATAGTGGAGTAGAATGCGTCCTACTCTTCTGCACAGTGCATTTTGTCACTCTAGGCCTGAGGACACAGATGTTGGGAAGGGTTAAAGGCCCAGCTCTCCATGATTCAGGCTGTTATTTGCTGGGCCAGTACATAACACTGAGCACAATCACCTGTTTTCTTCCAAAATGTGTTCTTCAGAAGACAGTGACTAAATTTGGGTGGTCAGAATCAGGTATGGTTTCTCAAGAGTCTTAAGCATTGTGGCAGGAAAGTTTCTGGACCTCTGTGGAAGTGATCATTAGGTAGCTGTGACTGAATTCTAAATGAGTGGAACTGATCACTCAAGGAATGGTAACACCTAACAGGATTCAGCTAAGAATGAATGTTAAGACTAAACAGGTGCATTTTTTGCATTACAAATCTGGACTTTAGTGTCTGAAACCCTTGTTTTATGCCCAAATCCCTTTTTCAGTTCTGTAAATAGTGGGAATCTGTGTGATGCACTTTAATACGGAAGAAGAAAGCCCAAGAGTTGATCCTGAAAATGTGAAACATGTAGGTAATGTTTTCTGTGCTGCTTTCATCACAAGAATAAAAGGATCAGGTGGGGAATTAAATTTTACTAAATATAGTGTACCAATTAACACTTATTTAAGCTTGCAGAATGGTTACACGAACACTAACACCTTCAAGTTGGAATCACATTTAATCTTATATTTTTTTTTAAGTCGCTTTTTAAATATTTATTATGAAAGCCGACAATAATGGCAATGGGAATCCACCCAAATTGTGTCAAGGCTGAATTCCAGTTTTGCCCGCTGCTCTTAACTGCCCCTATCAGACACATACCATATGGTCATGCAAACAAATACGTGCACAGCTTTTTCTTTCTCAAACAGTGACAAAACAGTTTGGGACCATATGCTGCACAACACAAGTGATCTCTCTAATGGCTTACATGAACCGGGGGAACCTACTGCAGAATGTGCAGTTATCCCATGCTTCTTTGCTGTACAAATTCTTCTACAGTACAGAATAAGATTTGTACTGTGGTTTCTACAGTGTAGTGACTTCACTTGCAAAGTGAAATATGAATTGCAGTTTTTGTGGTTAGTGACAAAATGGGCGTGGGTGTGAAGGTGACTTAATCCTCAACAGCTAACTTGGCCTAGTCATCTAACCTTGACACCACCAGTTTCCCCTCCTAAGTCAGAAAAATTATTCACAACCAAAGTTTCTATCAAATGCGAATTTATTTCCAAATGCAAAAAGCAGATCTACATCCTAATTATTTTGTGAGATCTTTGGGACCATAAGAGAAAAAAACAAAATACTATTTCTTGGGATGACTATGCAAAATGTAGACTTATTCATGCAGACATTTTTATTTTGTATTAGGTTTGGAAGGTAAGTAACACAGCTGTACAGTCATAAATTTCAGAGGTACATGGAGTCTGAACTTGTAAGATTTTAGGCAGGTAATTGCCGCCTTTTTTAACCACCTAAACTTTGTTTCAGAAGTCATAGCACTGTCTCTGATTTGGTTTCTTGCAGACACTTCTTCATACTGATTTTATTTATCAATGTTCAACCAACAGTTTTTGTTGATGCAGAGATAAGAGGTGTTCTTAATAAAAGAAGGTGCAGAAGGAACTGATCTTGATGAGTTGAGCTACAAAAAAGAGGGGAGGGGAGGTCAGAATTTTGATGCAGGTCTCCACTGTTAGTTATACACTGGAAAGTACAAGGAAAGAGGGAAGTAGATTTTCTAACACATCATAGCATACCTATAAGTGGCAAGGTGCTGTAAATCACTGGTATGCATCGGTCTTTTCACCACAGAAAGGAAATTAAAAGCTTTTTCTAGTCGAGAAAGCATCTCCAGCACTATGTTGAGCTCAAGTCACTCATCATCAGAAAGATTAAATCAGACTCCCAAAATTTTGGAGGAACGAGGAATTCAGCGTGGCAGGAAAAAGGATTAGGGTGATCAGGGAACACATAACTGATTGTTTGTAAGGAAATTAAAAGATTTTTGGTTTTTTTAGTGTAACAACATAAGGGTTGAGGTGTGAACCTGTCATTTTATGCCATAGAGAGTGGAAGTGAGAAGGGTAGTAGTGGCACAAGAGAGAAGGAATACAAAGTGTTCTGGATACATATAGTTTGGAAATTACAAGTATGTTCCTAGTTATCAAAGAGAAAAAGTCTGGAGCAGCCTTTAATCCAAGGAATGGAGTTTATAAAAAGGATCATCACTACTTTTACCTTTGATTTCATATGTTTATGAAAGGGATTTTAAAATGTGTTGTTGTGATGGCAAGAGGCTGAAGTTAGTCAGTCCTACATTCCTGCCAAAGAGGGATCAGGACCTCCCTTTGTCATTCTTAGGTGCCAGAAGAATTTTCAAGATGGAACAGAAAATTTGAGAGGAAAGAAACAGGGTGCAAAAGAAGGAAGAAAAAATATGCTGTAATGTTTGCCTTTGTTTGCATTCAGAAATAAACTTAATGGAAGATTAATTTCACTAAAATTATTGTGAGTTTAGAGCTTGATTTGGAGAATAACTTTAAGGGATTTTTATGTATTCAGCATTACTCAGCGTCAAATCTTTAGATGTAAGATCTAAAACAATAAAAACGTATTTGCAGAGAAGACATCTAATTAAATATGCTGTTAAATTAGAACTTTAAAAACACAGCAATTAATTGGCTGAACTGTATTCTTGGAGTTTATATGATGTAGTTAAAAGAAGACTGCTTGCAGTTCTGCATTATCTTAGAATACTTATTTCTTCGAACTGCAAAGAAAACCCAAACCAAGACAAATCCTTCTTTCCTTCCCCCCACCGCCGCAAAAAAAAATCAGTTTGAAAAGCTTACTTAAATTATGCTCCGAATACCCCTATTTCTGGCTGCAAATAACTTGGAAATATTTCCAAACTTTAGTGGGAGCAGAACATTTTCCGCCTGCTGCAGATAGAAAGCAAACTTTACTTTTGACACCCCATCATGAGAGCACAAAGACGATCCCAGCCGTGGTGGTTGTTGCCTCTCGGAGTATGTGCTGCGGAGCTGACGCCTCTGCGCGTTTTAGGAGCAGAAGAAACTGTGTTCAATCAACTGTGTTTAACGCTGCCGGGGTGTAAAAATTCCTCAGTTGTGCAGCGAGAAGGAAGACGGCAAAGGAGAAAAGCAGTAGCGGTTTTGGCCGATGTGCCCTTCGCCCGCTTTTTTTTTTCCCTTGTTTGTTTTGTGTTTTATTGGGGATTTTTGTGAGGAAGGTTGCAGGCTCCTGAGGCTTCTGGGAGCAGGACTCGCCATTCAGAAGGGGCCCTAGTCCTGCCGGCTCTTGGTGATCGTCCAGTGCGGAGGGAAAAGTGTGCGCGGACTGGCCCGGGGCCGGAGGCTGCCCCCGGCAGAGGGTGCCGGAGCTAAGGCACTGTCCCTGTCCTGTCCGCCCCTCGGCGCCGCTCCCCTCCCCTGCCTCGGCTCCCGGGTGACGTTCGGATGCTGGGGAAGGAGGAGGCGGAGGAGGAGGAGGAGGGGAGAGGAGCGCAGCTTCCTCCGCCCCCAGTCGGGGCCGGTCCGTTAGCGGGAGCGCAGGGCCGGGGCGGCGATGCCCGAAACCAGCCCGAGCACCGCCGCC